>JAXQGJ010000642.1:0-11183 GCA_037039655.1 Pseudozyma sp. M118-08B | reverse complement strand
AGTCTATCGCTTTAATTACTTTAATTATCTGCTAATTTTGAATATTGTTCCTTACTTATTTCACTTACAAAGTTTATACAAAACTTTTTGCAAAATCCAGTAGAGAACCTAATATACAAGACGATAATTACAAAAAAAAGATACGACCAGGATTCACCTGGTAGCGAGAATAACATAGTACAACCTTGGCCCCTTGACTGAGATACCAAACAACAACAACAGATAATGAAAAAGAACGACAAAGGAACGTACAAGGGTGGGGAGGGAAAAGAGTGTCCATGCGAGTATATTATGGGATGACGCTTAGAAGGGGGGGAGGAACGAGATCAACAGGCGGCTGCGACATGGATCTCGGGAAGGGCGGTGGTGGCAGCGGTTGGAGACGTGCGCTTACGCAAAGCCGTGAGTTCGTGACGAAGACGACGGTTGGCATTGTGAAGCTTTTGCATCTCGATCAACCACGAACCGGAATGGAAACCGGTGAGTTCGGAAAAAACGGTCGAAGCTGCATCGTTGGCAGTCATGACGGGGAAAGACTGGCCATTTGCTCGGATACCAGTACCACTCAAAGAACCGCTGCCTACTTGCGCCTCGTGCTGCTCCCTGTCCGACATCTTGCGCTTGCCAGTGATGGCAGGCGACGACGGGGTGCCGGCAGCTTGATCTGCAGAAATGGTCGTGGATGCACGTTGCTGCACGTGGACGAACGACACTGCGCTGGAGCGACCATTGGATGTCCACGGGTATACAGTGAGCTTGACTGGCTTCTTTGACTCGCCTCCCTGAGAATCTTCATAGTGATCCAGGACTGAGATGCAGCGACCAGTGCGAAGGGCATCGAGAAGATCAGACGAGCTGGTGACCATGGGCAGATCGCGCACGTGTCGACCAACCAGGCTGACGTTCTCGATACCAAGAATTTGCTGGATCGGACCCGTGGCACCAAGAAAGATACCGTTGTGCGAGATCTTGAGCCATGCCGACAGCTCCGAAGTGAGAAGGTCCTGACGCACATCGTTCCATGGCAACATGGGGATAGGGTGAGGACGACCAGAGCAGACGACAACCTTGCGATGCTTTGGTGGGTCAACCGAAACGCGACCGGTGGTCTCAATGAGACTGAAAGTACCGTCCTTGCGTGCCATACGCATGATAAGGTCGACACGACGGTGGGCCTTGACTGCGGTGGAGTTCTCACAGTCCGAACCTTCACCGTCGGCATTCGGCAAAGTGATGGCCTCCTTGAGCTCGCGCGAGAAGGGACCAATGTCTGCGGGGTGGCTAAAATCAACGAGCGGACGACCAATGATCTCCTCGGGATGGAAACCAAGAATGCGCTGACATGATGGCGACATATAGAGAACGGTGCCTTTGAGGGAAAGCACAAAGACAAGGTCGTGCGAGTTGGTCACGATGGCGTCGTGCCATGAAGAGACCTCGTCCGTTACGTCGGGCAACCCAGCAACCTTGGTGGTGGGAGCATCAACACTGCTGACAGAGCCACAATGAGGTCGACGTTGCTTTACGAGAGGGTTCTTGGGCATCTCTGGGGATGAAGCGAGGCGAGGCAAGGTGGGATCAGGAGCGGAGTTCTGGCGACGACGGCCCTTGGTGGCAGTTTGTGCATGCTGATTCGACTCGTTCTGGGTCTCGGCAAACGTCGAATTGGAAGACTGCTCCATGTGACTCAAGCGACGACGCTGCTGAATGGTCATGCCCTTGTTGTTGCCAAGCATGCTGGACGAGCGATGCTGGGTCAATGCATCGGGGCGACCAATGGAGTCGGCGTTGAGAACGGATCGACTCAAGCTGGATGCGAGCGAACGAGGACCTGGATGACCAGCATTGATGATGGTGCTAGTCTTGACCAGGTCAGCGAGGTGATGAGCATGGTCGGTTGCGATGTTGCTATGGTAGCCAGAGAGAGTGTTGTTGGGGATGCAGGGCGAAGGCTGCGAAACAGCGCTGGCGGGGCTCAACTGCGGGGTCGAGCCAACGTCCTTGACTGCATCGTTGAGATCGACGGTATCCTCGAGAGGAATGCTGTTAGGTACGGTGCCGAGTGGGTATAGCATATCGTGCTGCAAACTCTGCGCATCAGAAGGGGTCTGGGTGCTACCGTTGGACAGGCTGGGGAGCATGGGGTCGGAAAGCATCGAGTACGTGCTCGACATGTGCGAAGGAGGCACGGCAGCAGAGTAGTCGGAGGGAAGCGACCAGACGCTGTCGGCCTTGGATGAAGGAGCAGCGGGATCCTGGAAATAGTTGACAAGACCAGGAGAGACACCTAGAGGACCCGAGGGAGAAAGGCCAAAGAATGCAGCGCTGTCGCTCAGGGAACGGCTGACGGACGAGGGCCAAGTACCGGCGAAGTTGGCACTGTTGATGTTGTTGGCATCGTCGAGCGTGTTGGAATTAGGGTCGGTCAAAAGCGAGCTGAGCATCTTCTCGGTTTCGGGGCTGACGTCGGACCAGTTGGCCTGCATGGTGGGAGTGGCTGCCATGTTGAAAGAGGTAGTGCTGACGGAGGCCAGATATTTGTTGAGCTTTGATTGGCGAGAGAGTAGCAAAAGTCGAATCTGAAGGCAGGTGGCTAAAGTAGCTGATCAAGCGTGGTGTAGTACTTTAGAATGCGAAAAAGGCTAGGTTCGTCGGGTGCAGAATGGTGCAAATGGGGCGAACGACGGCGAGAGAGGCCGATGTGGATATTGGCCTGAATGGAGGCAGCTGATCCGGATGATTTAGGGGATTACCACAAGGTGGTAAGCAGAGCTATGAAGGTAGCTCTGATGGTTGTATGCGATGGTAAAAGAGTCGGTCTGATGGTTAACAGAACAAGTCTTCTGATAGTGCGGACTGAATGAAGTCCTGTGTACGGGAGTTGGAATTGTCCCACAGTAGCTGGTCGAGAATGGTCGACAATCAGGAGGACAGAAACATGTAGAGAGACAACGTAGTCGGAATTGTGGTGGTGGTGAGAGGAGAGGGAATTGGACTGCTGTTGGATTCATAAAATGGATTGCGTCTGTCAAGACCCTTTGAGAGGGTTTGCAGCGTAGCAACTCAGTCCGCGGCAGTGGAAGGCAAGTGATGCTGCTGCCGCCCGCTGTGTGGTACTGTACCGGAGTTGCACGCTACTTCTGCTGTGATAGTGCAGCGGACTCGCAGCCAGAGAGTCAAAGCCGTCCGTTGGCCCGTGTGCGGGAGAGGGAGGAGAGAGACAGAGAGAGAGAGAGAGGTGTCACCGGCACAAGCCCTGTCTGCACGGATAAGAGATTGGAAAGCAGCGAGGCAGTTGAAATAAAGCGAAAAAAGAGGGCACATCGCTCTGTGGGTGGCGTAGCCGCAAATTGGCAGACTCACAATTTGCTGGGGAAAGCAAGCGAAAAAGGAGAGGAAGAAATCTACGTTCATACAAGGTCGTGTCAGAGTCTGAGACGAGAGGAATGTGGACCACGGAGCAGATAGTCGGAGCGTGGGTCTGCGGAGGACCAAGAGAGAGTGCTAGAATGCCTTTGAGCCGGAGAGGAGCGGTCATGGTTGGTTGCCACAATTGAAATTCAGACACGGACGCCGGCAAACGAGCTCCATTTGTTTTCTCTTCTGTCTGACTGCAGCAGTAGAACAGCCCAGCTTAGCCTAGCCTAGTCTGAGAAGCCACAGTCTGTCACGACCCTTGTTTTCCAGAAGCACACCTTTAGGCTTCAGGGTTGCAGTCTAATTTCTTCACTGTGCATCTACTGTCGTAGCACTTTTTGCGACCGACAAGTTTTTGCCGCACACACACACACACAAGATAGGCGAAATTGCAAATTCCACTATGACCTGTAGGCGAGCAAACGACCCTTCGCCTCCAACTGCTACAGATCCTGGCAAATTTAGGCGCGCACCTCTCGGTCCAAGACGTTGTTGGCCAACCACATGCTTCTCTTGGTCTCGTTGTCGTCGCTTCCATTATGTCTGTTCCATGCGTTCACGGCAACAAACTAACTCTCTCTGCTTTTATTTGGCTAAAGCAAGTCGGCAATACCGAATGTCAAGGCCGCAGCTCGCATCGCCCAAATTGGCACATTTAGCGAATGCTTCTTCGCCTCGCTACTTCCTTCGTACGAAAAGTCAACACAGGCGAGAAGCAAGCGAGCAAGTGTGACAAAAGGACGTCACAGCCGAGTCGATGGAAGTTTCTCACCATTCCCACTCATTCAGCCTCGTACGGATATGGAGCCGCCTTCTTCATGCAACATTCAAAGCGGCAGCCGGCTACGCATTGTGTTTGCTTCTACCGTCCGAGCGCGTGTCCGTTTATCCAACGTGCAGCTCGTAGCGCGAGTTTATTTCATAACTTGTGAAAAGCACTCGTGCCAGACCATTGCAACCGAGAATTACGCCCTTTTGTCTTTGGATAGTAAGCCGTTGCATGTTCTTGTTCGAACTTGATGATTTGCCGGTTGCGAGCTCTATTTTCGGGGCATACATCTTATTGTTGTGGTGAACCGCAGTTCATCCCGCTGCAGTATGATGACATTGTCTACGAAGCTAAGAAACATTCGGTGTATGGTGTGGCGGGTTTGGAAGCGCTGAAAGTTGCAAGCTGTTGCTGAAAGGTTGCACGTGAAGGTGTTTCGCTCCTTTGCAGAGAAGCCGGCAATGCAAAGGCGAAGCATCCGCTTCCATGATTGACATTTAGTCGCGCGCGTCCCACTCACACTAAAAGCCCGGATTGTATCACCCTCGACTTCTGCAAGTCATACATCCTCTCAGCCACATTCAATGCGAACCTGCAGCGGTACGGCAGAGACACCACTTCTGCGACACGGCGTGGGTGGCAAACAACAGAAACGAACATCATTTCCCATGGAGCTGCAAAGCGAGCTTGTTACTCGTGCAGAAGAACAAAAAGCAACAAGGGGTGAAACTTGCAGCTGCAACCGACGCAAGCCTGCATGCACGCTTAACGGCTTTGGTCCGGATTCATGCCGCCCACGTTGAACCCTCCTCTTCTCCGCACGAAAGCCCTGATTGAAATGACATCAATTGGCAAGCCTGTTCCTTTGCCTTCAATTTGCATGTCTACATGGTGCGAGTCCGGACCCGTCGGTCGACTGCAATCTTTCCAAATGCACATCAGACGTGGAAACAAGACTGAAGACGCTATGGCAAGGGTTTCCCATCTCCGAGATTGCCGACCCATACCTCACTTAGCTCTACTGTAAAGGGAAAGAGTTTCAAACCCGCGGATTCTGGGAAGCATGAATACTCGAGCCGGTCAATTTGATCCGCTGTGTGAACAAAGATGAACAATGTAGAGCGGACGTCGAAGTTTTCTCACTCACAATTGATATGAGGTTGGGGGAAGTGGCAACGTTGTGAGTGCCACTCCGCATCTCTGCATCTCCGCAACACCGCGCTTTGCGCGCGCTTTCCAGCTTCTAGATGGCACTCTCTCTCTCTCGCACGTGTGCTCAAAGCTAGTTGTGTGTGCATCCTGCAAACCCGACTGGCACTCTCTTCTTGGCGTTGCATCTCACCTTGGATCACCCCGTCAGCACCTTTCATTACGTCGTAGCTTTAGATTTTGAGGTGGCTTTGCATCTCATTTCCTCCCTTGCCCGCTTCCCGCTTTGGATTTCTTCATTTGGTACCTGGTTGAGTTGGGTTGTTGTCCAATGTCAACCTTTCAAGCTCGAAAGTGTCTGATTGGACATCTCAGCCCCTACCTCTCTTTCTCTCTCTCCCTATTGAGACAAAGATTTTGTTTACGTCTTCGAGACCGTCACGAGGTGCAGTACCTTCTTTTTTTTACCACTTAACATCATTGAGGCTTTGCTTGGAAAACGCACAGATTCTCGAAACGGCGTCTAAATTGTACGTAGTCCCCAAACAAGAATGCAAAGGACAAACAGCCGTGTGTATGAAGCATGTCTTTCGGAGAGCTTAAAGTGCACTTTGACGATGTAAATCTTACGGTAACTTACGGGTAGCAGCAAGGTCAGTTGCTGTCTTGGGCGGACAAACAAACGAAAAAAAGGGTCCCTCTTTCTAAGCTCTTTTTTTAAGGGTGCGCTTCTTCCAACATACCCCTGACAGGGGGATGAGACCCTCGGGTCCAACTCGAAGACACACGGGAGAGGAAGGGGGTTAAATTTGACGTGTCCGTTCTCCTGCTGCTCTCTTTCTACGTGTTTGTGCGCGCAGTATTAAGAATCAATGTATGCCGTTTTTGCCGTTCTTTCAGACGAGAAGAAAGCGCAACAACGTCTCAAAGGTTGTGAAATGGAGCAAAGCAAAGGAGCGTACCGAAGGAGAAACTCTCACGTTGAGCCCCAAACACTCTTTTCTTTTTGCTCATGAGCCGGTTTAGCCGCTCTCATACTTCACCGAATCAATCACATCACTTTAACTAAGACAGTGTTTCCGTTGGCATGTCATCCGAACAATGAAAGCGTAGGAACGTGAGTCTACAGAATACCAAAACATGTGGCCAAGCTATCACATCATGTTGCTCTAATCTTTCGCCAAGTTCAGTCAGACATACATGCATCTTGTCAAGGACTGTAAAGCCTCTTCGGCGTCTTCCAAAGCACAAGCAACCAGCAACGGCGACTTCCCGTAAAACCTCCCCTCATTCTTTTGAGTTAAGCGCTAAGCGCTTCGCTACCCGAACAACACCTCGCACCACCCACCTCCCCCAAATTCACACCAAATCTTCCGGCTTGGTCAGATGTCAAAAGATCCGAAAGCGAACAGTCATACCCTCACCTCGCTTCCAACACTCACATAAACTTGCTCGGGCCACATTCTCCAACCATCCTACGAAACTGAAACTCCATCTGTCGCACGGCTGTAACAGTCATGATCTAGATCTCTGAATGTACACCACTGAGCTTTGATTTCGACCTCACTAGCGAATTGACGAATACAAGAATAAAAATTGGTTTGAATGTGCGAAATGTTTCGTCCTAGAGTTGAACACCGTGAGCTTCACAATTGGGACATCTTACTCGCTGACCTTCCTGCGCTTGTTCTGAATTTGTCCCACAGTTTCAATCCCCTCCTCGTCGTCTTCCTCAATTTCGAGGTTGAGCGACCCAGCCTCGCTAGCTGGCATCTCAACATCAATATCCGAAAGTTGATCGCTAGGTGGCGCGTTGATACTGACACCTTCCTCCTCTTCCTCTTCCTTCTGTGGCCTATCTCTCTTCTGCGAGGTACGCGTAGGCGCAGGCAGCACACGACTCCCACGTGCAGGCAATCCATCATCATCATGATCATCATCGTCCGAGAGCTCCCCTCCGCTATCTTCAATATCTCCACGCCCACCTCCCGCATTACCATTCTTACGAGCCGAACCCGTCACATCGCCTTTACCCGACGCCGTCGCCATCGCCGGCGCGAACAATGCACTCTTGGCAGCAATCTTGAGCAGACGCTTCTCGTAAGATCGATGAGCGTCCCAAGCTTTTGCAGTAGGAGGAATTGTGACGTTGGCAGCGCGATAGGCACGGTCCATGGCCGACTTGATCTTGACGGCATCCGTAGGAGTAGCGGTGAGGAGCAAGTTGGCCATACCCTTGTAAAGAGCCGGCATCTTTTGTCGCACCCTTTTGTTCCCGTTGCGTTCAGCTGCTGCTACTTTTTGAGCAATGTGTTCGCTCGCTCGGCTGTGGAGTGAGATCAGACAGCGGGCATCAATCTTGCGAAGTGCTGTGAAGCCTGCGCCTCTGACGACGAGGGCGTTTGCCAGCTGTCTTGAGAGCGAAATGAAGCGTGCCTCGCCGCTGGCATCGCCGTTGTCGAGGAACAGCTCAAAGGCTTCCCTAAGAGCATCCCAGATGACGCTCTCGACGATCACGGCGCGAATGTAGCCGCCAAAGATGGCTTCTTCTTTGAGCACTTCGATCAGCGCCTTGCAACATGAGTCGTAAATCGCTCCCAGACGACCAAAGTGAACAAGAACAACGGTCGAATACTTGGCGTCGATGACGCCGACACGAACTGCCGATACGAAAGCGCTGATGACAGAGCAGAAAGTGTGTTCAGCTTGCAACTGTGCTTGATCAGGACGTTCAGAAGCTTCAGTAGCGGCGCCGTTCTGAGCCTTGGCAATGCCGGCTGTCTTCTTTGTCTTCTTGCTCTTGCCGCCACGGATGCGCGAGGCCTTGGGAGTAGCGTCAGCATCCTCCTCCTCTTCATCGTCCTCATTGTCGTCAGCGTCACCTTGGTCGTCGGAGCCGTCATTGGCTGCGTCTTCATCACCGTTGGCTTCTTTCTCAAGGACGCCTGCCTTTTCGATGTAGCGATCGATCTCGGCCTGGACGAACTGCGAGCAGTGCTGCTGGACGTCAGCGTCGCAGTGCAAGCTAAGAATGGCAGGAAGCTGCGGGCCAGATCGGTGTTGAGTAGTGACATCCTCCTCGGCAGCTGCTGTCGAAGTCTCGTCGGCCACTGGAACAGCAGGAGCTTGCGGAATGGCCGCATAGAGCATGTGAATGGTAGCAAGCTTCTCGAAGGCAACACGTTGAACGCCAACGCAAGCTTGCGACTGCGTACTGGCGACGAACTCCTCGAGAAGGCTGAGCACTTTGGTGCGCTTCTCCAGCAACGCTTCGGCAACACCGACTTGCGAACCGGCTTCTGGCAAGATCACCTGGCGTGTCTTCCACATGATGTGAAGTGACAGCGTCGCAATCGCGTCACGCACAAGGCTTTCCTCTTCATGGTACGCAAGACGTCCTCTACCAGCAATACCGAGTACAATCTCCCAGCCACTGGTAGCCTGTCCACCCTCGTCATCCTCAAGTGCATCGCTTGTGTTGCAAGCCTGGCTGACGAGGTGTAGTCGGAGCATGTTGGCTCCCAAAAGATGCACTTCATCCTCGCTGAAGCCGGCAGTCTCGACGTCTCGATCGCTGACCGTCTCTCGGAGCGATGAGACGAGTCCCTCCTCCAATGCTGAGAGCTTGGTGCTGCTGATGTTCGACTGCGAGGTGGTCGCTACCATTTTCTGCAGTGTCTGCACGCCGTGCTTGAGCACCAAAGGCTCAACGTGGCGCTGGATCTGGATGGACACGTCATCCCACAGCGCTTCGAAAGCGGCGGTTTCTTGAAGCTCGGTGTACATCTCAAGATCCATGACCTGCGGGAGAAGCAAGAGGTCTGCGATGCGAGGTGCGTCGGTTCGATACTTGGCTAACAGCTTGGGCAAGGCCGCGATCATGGCTCGTGTGACGTCTTCCTTGGTAGTGTCTTCGGGATCGTCCGCTAGCTCAGCACCAGCGTATGTCTTGCGTAAGATGGCGACGAGAGCTTCGACGAGGATGGCCTCCTCTTCCGACTCGAGACGGTAAACAGCAGGAGCTGCATTCTCCGCAGCCGCAGCCTTCTTCGCACGACCGGCAGCAGCCTTGTCAGAGTGGTCGAGTAGCAGCAAGTCGATGAGGGGCTTCCAGTGCTGCAGATCTTCCACTGCGTCCCAGAGCGCCTCGACTGCCATGCCGACACGACCTTCCTTTGCGCCATCAATCACAACAGTCAACTCTTCAGCGGCGTCGCGCCCAGTCGCATTAGTCGAGGAGCTGTCTCGGTCATCAAGTCGGTGTCCGTACTTGACGAGCAGCTCAGCCAAACACTTGAAGCGGAGCTTGGCTTGCTCATGTTGCTGCTCCTCGGCCTGCTTGCCCTTCTTCTTGGAGGCCGCCGACAAAGAGCCAAGCTCACCTGCACCTTCGCTGACCATCTCGTCGAGGATGTTGGCGAGGAAACTGGCAACGGCATTGCGAATACGTGGCTCGACGTCGAAAATATGAGTTGCAAGCAGATCGCGCTGTTCGTCGTCGAGCAGATCGTGTTTGTCGATCATGACGAGGACATTGATGGTGGCAATGCGAACGCCGAGCTCGACATCACCTGTTGCCATCTGAACAAGACGGCCCTTGAACATTTCAGTGAAATGGCGGATGGAGCTGACGAAAGTGTCGCGGGTATAAAGACCAGTCATCGCTTGCACGGCTGCCATGCGAACGTTGGCGTCGACATCCGAAAGCACCCAGCCAATGTAGCGGAAGTAGGAGCTCTGCAGGTATTGCGTTGGGTACTTCTTCATCCATGAGCCGAGTGCTTCAACGCATTCTGAGCGGATGCCTGCATCGAAGTCGCGGAAACGATGGACAAAGACGGAATTGATGAATTCGTTGATGTACTCCTCGATACGTGCCTTGAGTTTGCGCGACTCGACTACTTTCGACTCGAGATCCTTCAGTCTGCTCTTGTCAGCTCGTGCTTTCTTCTTTTCAGCGTCGCGTTGCTTGGTAGCTGTGGACAGATCTTTGGTGGCTTGTGCGCCAACCTCATTGAAAGCGGAGATGGTCCAGAGAGCGACAACAGTGGCGGTGTGACGGAAGGATCGCAACGAGGAGGAAGACATGGCGGAAACCCAAGCTTGATAAGGCTCCATGAAGCCATCCGACGTCAAAATCTCGGCATCGTAGGCGCTCATGACCAAGCGTTGAAGGAATTCGGTGAGCGACTTGCGGAAGGACTTGAACGTCTTGCTCCTTGACACGATAGGGTATGATGGGATGGGCTGCTTCTTGAAGACCTCTTGCAACTCTTCGAGATTGTCAACAACGTTATCAATGTCGATGACCTGATTCTCATCGACGCTACCGTTGCAACCGCAAGCGCGGATGACAAAGTTGACGAGCTCCGCCAGGGCGCGACCCTGGTGATCTGAGAAGGCCACCACCCAGTCTTCGGCAATGGATTGTAAGGCTGAGTTGGGGTCCTTGACCGCATTGAAGATATCGTTGTCTTCGTTGATAGGGAGCTCGTCCCTGCTGGCAGCTGCGCGTGACCTGGCGGCCGATGGCGTAGTAGTGGTGCCGGCGCGTGGACGAGACGGCCCAGAGCGCTTTGTGGTGGATCGTGGGGTCTTCTTTGCCCCATTCTTGCTTGCACCTGGTGTCTTTCTGGCCCGCGGTGTAGTGTTGGTCTGCTTGGATCTAGCAGCGCCGCCAGTTGAGCGTCGCGGTGCTGCTTTCTTCTTGCGACTGGAACCAAAGTCGCCATCGTTGTCGTCGTCGTCTTCATCGAGCTCTTCCTCTTCAGGCAGCCTCGCCTCCGCCATCGCCATCCCCGCAAATATCTGACATCGTCCCGCACTTTGACGTGCCATCTTTCCCTTT
>JAXQGJ010000641.1:0-11124 GCA_037039655.1 Pseudozyma sp. M118-08B | reverse complement strand
CTTACGTGCCTGTTCAAGCGAGCTCTTTACCTGCAACGCTTCCTCCTTCCTGGATGCCACCACTGTACCTGTCTTCTCATCCAGGTTGACGAGAAGAGTGTCGATAATGTGATTCGAGATATACTGCTCGTTGGCTCTCGAAAGTGTGTTCGCCTGAGAAGCGGATGTCTGCAGCCACTTGGTGGCGAAGTTGGCAGCTTCTACGATGAGTTGGTTGTCAATCCAGATGCGAAGCAGCACGTCGCTGTTGCCCGTCTTACTGAACCATTCTATCAACCAGCTTGGCGTCACAGCGTGATCCAACGACGAAGCTCGCGATAACACCACTCGGTAGTACTTGCCATCCTCTTCCGAGTCGTACATCTTGAGGTGGTAACGCACATAGCGCCATGCTCGTTCCGCAGCTGAGCCTTCCCAACTTGCCGACTTTTCAGAGTGCGTTAGGAAGACGGCTTCAGGCTCCAACAGGTCTTCGTCCGCTTCTTCCAGCGCAGCGATCTCCGGGTGAACTTCGCCCTCGTCATTTGCGAGCTTGCCATTTGCAGCCTTGATACCGCCCTTGCCCCTAGCAGCTTCACGATCAAGCTTGGCTCGCGAAAGCGCAACAGCCTTGATGGTGAGCGCGGAAAAGATCGGTGTCATGTCAACACCCAAGCTCCAAGCCGTGTTGAAAGCCGAGTCGTACGCGTCGCTGTTGACGAACAGCAGCACCGCATCCGAAGGTCGAAGCACTGTAGTCGAATAGGCCAAGTCAGGGTAGCGCTTGACCAGCTCCAGTCGTGCCAGCGCCAGTGTGTACTCGCGTCGCACATCGTCCACCGAGATCACCCGCACATCGCGGATGCGTTGACTGTACGCGGAGGCAGGAATGTATCGCGTCAAGCTGCTCGTCTGCTTGCCTGCAGAGGCACCGGCGCGTACCGATGACGCTGGCTCGAAGAGAGAATCTGCGCCGTCAGCGGAATGTGAGACTTCCGGACCGGCAGCGTGTGCAAACCAAGCATTCTCGTGCTTGAGCATCGTCAGAGCGTTGATCGAGGCCAAGTAGCTTTGAGCTTGTTCCACCGCCACCACCATGAATCGCTCCAGCGGGTCGACACCGTCGTAGCCTGCAGGTCCTGATCGATACTGCTCGCCCAGCCTTTCGGAATGCTGGTACATAACTGCACCCGCCGACTTGAGGTCACCACGGAAGACATGATATGAGTACAACACCGAGTAGTAGTTGGGCACAGACAAAGGATCCGAGTTTCGTGCTTTGAAAGAGAGCGTCTTCTCAACCTCGCTCTGAAGACCGGGGAAGGTGAAGTGCAGCAGAGGCTGAATGTGGCCCTCTTCGCACATGAGGCTGACCAGGTTGCGCAGACAGTCCTTTCTCACATCCTCGTACGGTGTAGCCATCACGGTCGCATAGGCAGCCTCAAAGTCACCAAGAGCCAATTGGCACCGGAAGATCTTGAACCACACCTCGATCGGTCCCGTTGGCGCTTGACCGTTCGCTACAGCGGCGCTTGCCGATCGCTCGTCCGCATAGGTTCCAACGGCGTCGATGCTCGCTTGGCAGAATCGAATCACATGCTCAATGGCATCGAAAGGCTCAAAGAAGAGCGCTACATGACGGTAGTAGGCTGCGATGCGCTCCTCGCCGTGAGCAGCTGAGACGGCGGATGGAAGGAGCTGGAGGAGTCCGCTCGTGTCGCGGCTACGTGGAGATTCAAGCAGCTCGAGGGCACTGACCACTTTTTCGAACGAGGCACTCGCATCATCAAGGCGTTGGAGCTGGACGAGCGCACGTGCTCGGACGTACTCTGCTGCCGGCGTCTCGGGGAAGCTGGCGAGCAGGTGTTCGGCTGCCAGTGGGTAGCCTTGCACCAATACTGCGAAAGCGACGGAAGTGTGTCGGTCGTTGAGGTGAGGCAGCAGTGGCTTGCCTCCTGCTGATAGTGAATCGCGCAAGTCGGTTAAACCAAGCGACCAAAGACTTCTGAGAACGGCCGACTTGGCCGCAAGGCTCAAACTCTCCCCCTCAGTGAATGTGCCGGAGGCACCCAACAATTCGTCGCGCACACATTGATGGAGCAGCGTGGGGGCAGCAAAGTGATGGGGCTCGCGGCTCTTGCGTCCGGCGACCGACATCTGATTGAGCTGTGCCACGATCGAGTCG
The DNA here is from genome assembly GCA_037039655.1 of Pseudozyma sp. M118-08B. Classification (NCBI taxonomy): domain Eukaryota; kingdom Fungi; phylum Basidiomycota; class Ustilaginomycetes; order Ustilaginales; family Ustilaginaceae; genus Pseudozyma; species Pseudozyma sp. M118-08B. Next base: position 8,960 of record JAXQGJ010000641.1, on the reverse strand, counting down.
GCCTCAGCGATGTCAGTTGCGTCGCCTGCTACTTGTACAGTGCCGTTGGTCCTAGCCAGCTGCAGGGCGGCACTGAGGGACTGGAAGATGCAGAGCGCAGAAGCGATCTGAGCATACTCGTTCTGCAACACATCGGCCATCTTGTCTTCAGCCGCCAAAGCTGTGAGGAGGAGCAGGAACGAACTCGCGAGTCGGTGGCGTGATGCCAGCGTCTGGACAAGGGCGTCGGCCGTCAGCGCAGAGCCAAGGTCGGTCGAGGCGAAAGAGGAGGCGGGCGAGGAGCGTCCAACATCGCCGGCGACTTCGCTCAGCAGCACGGCCATGTCCGTCAATGTGCTATCCAGGCTTGCGCCCAGCTCGGAAGCGATGCGAGTCGTAATCTCCTGTGCCTCTTCACCTCCAAGTGCGGCAAAGTTGTTGATCCAGACGTCGCTAACGGCCTCTTTGACCGAGGTAGAGAGCGGCTTCGACAAGAGGCTTTGAAGGCCAGCAGTAAACGCTTCCAGCTCTGGCGCTGTGAAGCAAGCCGACAGATCCGAAGCGGACTCAATCAGCGTCAGCACTTCGGCCACGGTTGCGGAAGTCTGACCGAGGGTGGGCAGAAGGTGGGTGGGGTGGGAATCAGCGGCATGGATCAGAAGGTTGCGTTCTTCCGTGGCTGCGTCGGTGACCGAGTTGGCGCCTGATCGTGGCTTGCTCGTCACATCGTAGGAGCTCCTTTGTAAACGTTCAATGATACTGGCCTCGTCTTCGTTGACTGGCAGCGCAATCGTGTCACGGCTGATGACCAGTGGGACAACCGCATCGCTGCGAGAAGTACCGGCATCGAGACTGGCCATGGGCAGAGAAAGACCGATGGGCCATCGTGCCGAAGTCTCGATCTGCTCAGCCAAGCCGACGAAACGCATCCACTCCCGGATACGCGAAGCGTACAGCTTCTCGTACATGGGGCCGCCTGTTCGTGGATCATTTTCGAGTTGACATCCACTGGCCACTGTTGCAGCGACCTCGTCTCGCAAATTTGCATACAAAGTCGAGGATGGGCGAGAAGACGCGGAAGACACTTCCTTGTAAGTCGAGAGGGCCAGCCTGAGCGTAGCTTCAGAGAAGCGGCCAGGCTCAAGTACACGATCAAGGAAGATGACTGCGGCATCGATCCTGTCTTTGGTCGTGTCCAGTGTCAATTCAAAGTCCTCGCCGTGAAGGGGCCTGTAGACACGCTCGGACGACACGGTTCGCCAATCGTCTTGCGACAGGTCTTCGGCGACGGAGCGGACGCTGATGGTGCTCTCGTCGGGGTTGCCGGCTTCGACGCCTACCTTGGCGTACTTGAGAACAGGTCCGGCGCCGGCATCCCAAAGAGCCCACATGACCCAGCCTTCGCCTCGCTCGCCTTGTGGTGTGAAGACGACATCACGCAGCTCGACGTTGCGACCGCGGGTCTCGGCGTCGCAGCGCTTCTGCCAGAGAAGTGTGACCTCGCCGAGGCCACTTGACGAGCCTTTGGTGTCTTCGAGCACGACGCCGTACAAAGCGAAAAAGTTACCGGAAGGAGGCGATGCTGGAATGTAAGCCAAAACGTAGAGAGCGTAGCCGTCTTTGTCGTCTGCGCCAGGTGTGAAGACCTTGACAAACGGTCGCAAGACGGAGCTGAAGTATGCCTGTGTGTCGGATGTCTCGGCGGTCGATGCTCCCTGATCTTCGGCCACCACGAGCTGCTTCTCGCTAAACGAGGTCGAATCCATCTGCAGAGGTAGGTCGATCGTGCGAATGCAAGAGTCAGTCACCAAGTTCCATACGCGAAGCTTGCGGTCGCGACTTGCTGCGAATGCCAGAGCACTGCCGACATCTCCCGGGTAGACGTCGAGAGACAATGCGTAGGTTGGGGAAGATTCCGAATCCGAGATGGCATTGGACCTGCCGAAGAAACGGGAGACGCCGGAGAGGAACGATGTGGGTCGCATCACAGTCTCTTTCCACGAGCCATCATTGACATCCTTGCCCCCAGAGACGGCTCGGCTGAGCTTGACGATGGTCCCATCAGCGCATGTTACCAAGGCAAGCCCTGAGTCGACGACGTAGAGCTGTGCAGCATTTGCGGCGCCTCGGATGGATGCGGATAAAACAGAGTCGGAGGATGCAATGTGCTGAATGCGATACTCAGAGGACCACTTCGAGCCCAGTCGGGTATCGTGGAAGAGATGTGGCGCAGAGAACACCAGTCGGTAGAGGAAGCCTGTGGTTGTGACGGCGATCACATAGAGTCGATGGGAGGAAGGGTCGGCAAAGACGCCGAGACCTGGTAGCAGCGGTGCAGGAAAGAGAAAGGTTCGTGCTGGTTCCGAGCCGAGCTTTGGATCGAGCGAGGCGGCGAAAGAATGCCCTTTGGATGTCAGCGCCCTTGACGAAGGTCCAGCAGCATCTGTATCATCTTGAAGTGTGGACCAACGCAGCTGAAGCTCCCTTCCGCCCGCAACGACGCGCGCCAGAACATAGCCTCCATCGAAATGGGTAGAGGTGGACGAAGGGAAGTACAGGCGAGCATCAATAGCATGATGGCTTGCGACATTGACTGTCTCGGGCTCGTTGTCAGAGCCAGGATGCTGTGGTGTAGGGACGGCAACTGTATCTTCGTCATGGCTCTGAGTGCCCCGGAGCGAAGCTGGTGCTACCAGCGACGCTGATGCAAGTTTGTAGGGTGTATATGGCAGCGGCATTGCGGGAGTGGCGGAAAGCGGAAGCGTACACTTCAGCCGATGTACCTAGGTGCTGTCGATGTTGAGTCGCAAAGTGACACAGCGATGAGGATCTGAACGGGATCCTGTGTCTAACCAGATTGTCTCGACTGCATTCGTTCAAGTGAAGTCGTGATCGTGAGTGGTAGGGGTCGAAGGTGAAGAACGGTAATGTCCGTAGATGCGATCCAGTCCTAATTTGACAAGGACCTTATGAATACAGTGTCGAACATCAAGAGGAGGTGAAGGGAATTTGACGATGAGTGTCGTGATAGGTGATGCCAATGCTTAGGTGGAGCAAGAAAGCGTTGGTGAAAGCGTTCAGGAAGGAAACGCACAGGCTCAAAAAAACGGAAAGTGTCGATCACGTGAAGCTCAGCTTTTACGCCGCGAACGCGTCTATTGACGGTATCCTTCGCTCTTCCCTGCGATTGTTGAACCTCCTTGATCTGACAAGATGAACAAATTGCGCGAGACGTCAACATTGTCGACAGGTTGCGCCCAATCAGCCGGTGCTCAGTCTGCAGATGAGAACAAGGTTCTGCCGCATAATTCAGTCACAATCAGTCACGAATAGAATACTTAGGGTGGTAGCATGGAAAGGGGTATCTAATGCTGAAAAATACGTCTAAAGAAGTAATGAAAAACAGTGTCCATCTAGTGCCAAGATGTAAAAGCTTTTTGAATAGGGTATATGGGTAGCTTGGCTGGGAAGGCAATTTCTCAGAGGAGAATGGCAGCCATGGCAGCAACGGTGGCGAGACCGGCGACGCCCAGCGAGGCAGGAGCAAAAGTGGAAGCACCGCTGGTGCTGTGCTCAGCAGACACGACAGAAGCGCTTGGCGAAATGGCTGTGGAGGCGGTCGTGCTGGAAGAACTTGTGACTAGGTTGTCGCCGCTCGAGATGGTAGTGCTGGATGATGAGCTGGTGCTCGAGACGCTGGTGCTTGCGGAAGTGACCGTGCTGTTAGGGCCCGATCCGACATCAAAGTCTTGCAAGACAGTACCCTTTTGCATCGGTGATTTGTCGTTCCAAGCATTCTTGTACCAGGGCATGTTGAAGAGCTCAGGAATATTGGCCTGTGTCCATCCGAGGCTGCTCAAGCTGGGGAAGTAGTTTTTGAAGACGCGAATCGAGTTGTGGGTAAGCTCGTGCTCGAGCATGATGAGACCGGGTGTCTTGGGGCCATTGACACCCGCAGCAGCAGCGGCAGCGACGGATGCGTAGTCCTTGCCGGGGACCTGACCAGGGCATTCGGTACCTCCTTGGTCATCGAGGCACCAGTCATTGGTGTCGTGGTTCCAAAGCACGTTGGTCAAGCCAAAGATCTCCTCGGCGATGGCACGAACACGGTTGTCGACGTCGCCCTGAGGAGGACGCCAAAACTTGGGAATGAAGCCACCACTGTAATCAGCGATGATCTGCATGGTCCATCCGAGCTCGGCAACGAGCTGTTGATTGGTCAGGGTGGTGCACATATGATGCGACCAGGTGTGGACAGCAAAGTGTTGGTTGCCTTGCTTGACAGCTTGGGCAAATTGTTGTGGGTATGCTTGAACATTGGAGCCGATCATAAAGTGGGTAGCCGACTGGTTGTACTGGTCGAGGAAGTTGTAAAGATCGCCGCTGTTGCCGGTGGGGCCGTCATCGAATGCAACGGCGATGTGGTTATCCGGCGCGTTGACAATGTCCGTCTTGGTGACACACTTTGTGACGGTCCAAGAGCAAGTAGCGGGGTCGAAACCGGCGTTGTTGGCATAAACAGGATTACCGCCGACATTGGCGGCTGGAGCGATGTTAGGAATCTTGCCGGCCGCGACAGCAGCGTTGAGTGCGTCCATCCATACCTGCGGTGTCTGAGCGGCTGTTGGGATGGCAAAGCCGGGAGGGTAGGACATGCCCAGACCGGCCTGTCTCGGTTCGATCTTGACAGTGAAGTCGCCAGCAAGGGCGGAGCCAGCCAAGCTGGCTAAAAGAAGCAATTGCCACATGTCTTTGCTGTGGGTTCGTGCGAGGGGAAAGGGTCGCTGGTAGAAGAATTGTCAACGGATGGGGGCTGAGGATGGAGAAGCGGGACTTCAAGATGGCGGCTAGCTTCCTATATATGATTCTGGTGTGAGCACATGCTTTTGTGACGGCTAGGCTTGCACCAAGCGTGCAGACTCATAGTGGAACGTCGGAACGGGCCTCTGTCCCTGCAGCTGGATCTCAGTAAAGTACATTGCAGTACAATCACAACAAAAAGCGGATCTGGGCGCAACAACTTCCAAGCACCGCTCACTGGACCGGATACGCGATCGGTAGAACGTGTGCAGAGTCGTCTGAAGTCCGAGCCGAATCAATCACCAAGCGAGATGACGGAGTCTCAACAAACTGAGTTTCCTATTGAGGAGGACGAAGCAGAGGTAACGGCAGGCGGATAGGGAGCAAGTGCCGCAGGGAAGTAACTGCAAGGTACCAAAGCCACTGAGCGTGGGCGGGAGGAGAAGTCAGTGCGGCTTCGGCGGATCGACCGTAGGAAGGATCTACAGCCACAAAGAAGAGCAAGCAGATGTGTGTTGACATATTGCATTTGTGCAGGTGGGGTCCCTGCATGAAGTTGAGTGTGGGAGCATATGAGCGATAGTGTGTGTGCGAATGCGAATGCGAGAGCCGGATGCAAGAGCGTACGGCGAAACCTAGATAGAACGTTCCCTCGGGATCATAGATTGAGCAACGAGAACCAAGGTCAAATATGGTTCGATGATGTCTTTGACAGGAATTTCGAGGCAGCAGCCAAGCACTTCGCAGCTCCGACGGTCGAATGGCACACCCGAGAAACCAGAATGCTGGACAGTCGAAGAGCGCATGAGTTTCAGCTGTCTGCTCGCTTATTTTGATTTTCTTCGAAGGAACAATCACAACATCGACAGATTGGCAGCGTACACTTGCATGAAATGGCGGCCAACATCCATCCAACTTTCCTCGTGTTTTTTATTCTTCCGATTGGTTGTCGTACATCGCTCACAGTAAGGACTTGCACTAGACTGAAGACTCAGTTTCAAGCTTTCACTTGCGCGAGCCGCAAAGGGTCCTGACCACGTCACATAAGAAGGTAGAGAGGAGTGGTGCAACGATGATACCCGCAGATTGTTCTGAAGCTAAGGGCGGAGCTTGTATTCCGAGCGAGCAAGCGGTGATCCAATTCGTGAGCTTCTTCGATGGCGGTCAACCCTGAGACGATGCAGGCCATCTCAAAATTGACCTGCGTCGCCTTGCACAGATTCGTTCTCCACAGCTATTTGGATTGTGCACAGATCGCATAGCACAGTATCTCGCTTGTTTGAGTTGTCATCCTTTCGAGGTCCAGTGGCTTGCTTGTGCATGTGCAAACAGTCATACTTCCGCTGGAAGCAGAACTTGTTTCGAAGACCGTCCCCTTCTAGAAGCGGTCCATCTGCCCAAGTCTTTGGAATCCGGCGGAATCATCATTAGCACCAGTCGCAGCAGCAGCAGCAGCAGCAGCAGCAGCAGATTGCACCGCACGCAATTGCGCGTTCGATGGTCGAGATGCATTTCTGAGTGAGCTTCCCCAATCGGAGCGTGAAGATTCTGTCTATGAAGCCTTCCTCTGTCACAGTTTCTCTCCAATCAGAGACATATACAAATGCCGTTCTGATAGCCGCCTCAAGTTGAATCCGGAAGTGTGCGGTGAAGTCACTCTACGGATAGACAAGACCCGAGGATGATCGCAGTCATTCGTCCACTTCTATGACGTCCTAGACGGACTTTGATGGGTCAAAAGTTCGTCGAATAGGGTACAGCAGGATTCAGGAGGTTTATTGAAGTGGGGATCCGCAAAGCAAACGGGACGACTGTCTCAAGCTAATTGAGACCTGTCGAGTTTCAGACCGTCGGAATTCAGACGACGCCCTGGGCCACACAACCGGTAAAAACAAAGCTGCACCTCGACGATCATCCTCGCTTTTATCGTTGTTCGACCCGATCGTGCCACCATGAAACGACGATTCATCGCGATACGATGCAGTGCGATGATACGATCGCACATTGGGATGCTAGATGCGTAGCAGCGCAATCCGCACCAATAACACACTCGAGAAGTCTCTCTTTGCTGCTCCGCGGATATGACAGGCGAGGAGCACATTGTGCAATGGCACTTCGACGGACATGCGGTTATCGTACGAAATGAGCTGCCAAATGCGCCTCTCTGTCGTCTGTCCCGCACGTTTCACGGTGCCTCAGAGGTGTGGAAGCATCATTCCTTCGCATGATGTGACCGCTGCATAACCGCGTGGAGCAACCCCGCATTGTCATGTTGCCTCGTTATCTTACTTACGTGCGTCCCACCTTCCATTGATCCGTACCAAGCTTCCGTCCCACCAAACAAATAGAGCATAGACAAGATGGGCCATAGCATTGTTTCTCCATGGTACTGGGTGCTCAAGCTCGCAGCTACACTGGCGCGCGGCTTGGTGTATGCGAGACGTGGTACCCAGCACTATCTCCGAAACCTACCACTTCCAGCCGACATTGTTCGAGAAAGGCTTCAAATTCCTTCTCGAGACGAGGGCCGCTTTATCGGCGTCGACCTGTATCGACCTGCCGATAGATCTTCCGCCAAGCTTCCAACAGTAGTCAATTGGCACGGTAGTGGATACGTTCTTCCTAGCTGGGGTGAAGACCACGAGTTCATCAAGCAAACTGTCAAGGCTCTCGGTTGCATCGTACTCGACTGCGATTATCGCAAAGGTCCTGAAAACGCTTACCCCGCAGCTCACGATGATGCGGAGGACGTCGTCAAGTGGGTTCTCTCGCAATCGGATCGATTCGATGTCAGCAAGGTGGCCTTGACTGGATTCAGCGCAGGAGCGGGCCTCGCGCTCAGCACGGGCAACTTCTATGGATCAGACAAGATTCAAGCCATCTCTGCTCTGTACCCGCCTATCAATTCTGAATCAGTGCCATCAGAATCCACTGTCCCGCACAAGGCTCGAAGTGGTATCTACCTGTCTCCTGGATGGGTTGGACTGTTCAACTCGAGCTATGTACCCGACCTTACCACCCGAAAGGACCCGAGATATAGGATTGGCGGTCTCGAGACCTCACGTTTCCCCAACCGTATTTTTATCGCCACTGGCGACGTCGATATTCTCTATCCTGGCGCCAAATCGTACTTTGAAGAACTGGCTCAGAAGGAGAAGAGCAAGAAGATCACCTTCCTGACTGTACAATACGAAGAGCACGCATGGGACAAGAACCCACTGGTGCCCGAGTCAGTCACAGCGAGGGATGACGCATACTCAAAGATGATCAGCAACCTGAAGGAAGCTTTCCAGGGTTAAGCAAGTCGATACTTGATAGATGTCAGCGGAAGGAATATACGTCGAACCTTAATCTCAAAGTTATCCGTCGTCCATTCGACAGCGTGACACGCGGATATGCTAAGTGAACGTTTTACTCTTCGCAGAGCTTCGTCCGCATGACCGCTGTGCTTCCGAGAGAGTCTGAGCATCCTCTATTGAATCTTTTGAAGGCTGACAGTACAAGTAGAGCCCTTCGTGTCATGCCAGTCCAAAGGCTTCGTGTCCTTGTGACCATAAAAGTACTTACTGATTCTGACGGTAGCAGGCATCAAACGGCACGTCCGGCTGATGAGACGGCAGAAGTCCTGGGCGAGACGGCTAGAATCGATCGCACTGAGCTCATTGCGTCCTCGCTAGGCTGCGAATCGGCTGCAGTGAGTCACTTGGCGACGTGACGTTGCCTTCTCAAAACTTGTACCGAGCTGATACTACACACTCCACAATGTGACAGAAGCTCAACGCACAGTCCAATCCGAGTCGCTTTCAGGTCAATGTGTGACTCAACGACGCCGCGATCCATTGCAAGTACATGAGGCTTAGTAAAAGAATCGAGACCTGCGTAGATCGTCGCCGAAAAAGTGGCAAGAGAAAAGCCTCTCGAATGACTTCAGATATCTTCAACGCTGACAGCGTGGAACAAGGCGCTGTAGAAGTTGGTGCTATCGACGAGGCCTTGGATCGTATAGTGCTCATCTACCGAATGTACCCCCTCGAAGGCACCCAGCCCAGTCTGATCCGGTTTGATGCTTGACGGACCAAAGCGGATGATGTTATGGGTGAGATTGTGGAAATATCGTGGTTAGGGAAGTATCAGAACTTGGAAGTGTTCTTGAAAAGATAAAAGAAGTGCAAGGATCAATA
>JAXQGJ010000640.1:0-12924 GCA_037039655.1 Pseudozyma sp. M118-08B | reverse complement strand
TTGAACCAGAAATGATTTCTCCAGATTCAGAATTATATAAATCGCATCCAGACTGGTGTATTCATATTGAAGGACGTCTTTGACAGCCGTCTGTGGCTCAAGCCGCTTTTCTTTTTCCTTTTCTGCGAACTTTTTTTGGTTTTATTTTAAAGAGCAGTGCGGGGCGCTAGGACACAAAACGTTTTCAGGGGCCGGTCTTGATTAGCATCTCGCTTAGCCGCTTCGTTTTTGACAGCGGCGCTAGTATATGGAGAAAGAGAGGGAAAGTACGACTTAGAATGGATCGACAGAGCGCAATCTCGCATGATGGCTTCTCAGAACGTGCACTCTCAAGAAGAGCAAATGTGTGTGCGCGCGTGTCGAACCTCTCATCAATGCGATTCGCTCAATTGCCATTTGGCTCTCATCGTGAACGAAGAGTCAAAGTCGATCGCTAGATCCACACTGCGCGCGCTCTTCACACTTCGGCATGCCAACAAGGACGACAAGCTTCAAGCCTATCTCTGATTACTCGCAAAACCTAACTCTATCGTGTGAACTTAGGCAAAACCGGTGGGAAAGTTGGGCTCGAACACAGGCAAAGGATGCGCCTCGGTATTGAGCACCCATTTGTTGAGCGGCAGTGTATCGCGATCCGAAAAGAGCAAGTAGAGGTACTTGAGCGTTTCGGACAACCAGAAGGTTTCCATCTTGTCAACCTGATTGGGCTTGACCGCGTCTACGTCGTCAATGCTCGAATAGCCTCCCGTGGCAACTTTGCAGTGCTTTTCGAAAGCTTGGAAGATTTGCCAGCCCCAATCACGGTATATCTCGTCGCCAGTGAGGGAAAAGGCGATAAAGAGTGACTCGACAGTTTCGGGGCGGAGAATGTTTTACCGTTTGCTAAAGAGTCAAAAATTGAACCAAATCCACCATTAATACCATTTGCTAGATAGAAAAGAGCAAATGNATACCATTGATGGTAAGTACATTATTATAGACATACGTCCTATTTGATATATGATAAATAATACAGCACCTAAAATTCGTAGTGCTTTACTTTTAAACCTTATTTCAAGATAATTGGCACGAGTCGGTCCAGCTCCTGCAAACGCTCTACTTCGGCCACAGCATGGGCGAGCAGGAAGCTCTCCTCGTTCGCAGCTTCGTTGTCCTGGTTGCCACCCAGCGACGAGTCGACCGGAATGAAAGCGCTAGCCAGCGCATTGATGGCACCTGCCAGATAGAAGTCGTCGACAAAGTGATTGGTCGAGTTATCGTTGTAGCGCAAGAGATTGATGAGGAACCGCTTGACCTGAGGCGGGGTGCGGCCATCTGGACTGCGCACGCGGCTAATAGCATGGATGAGCGCTCTCTGCAGAAAGTAATCGGCAGCATCGCTAAAGTCGTTGGCACGAGGAATGCAAGGCACATCGAGCGGGTTCTCGATGGAAGCGTCATCGGGTGTGTCGTGACAGAACTGCGTGCGGAAAAGCTTGAGCAGATGGAAGAGACCAAGATTGTCGAGCTGTGGGATAGCACAATGTACGAGGGCATGTACGGCCTCGGTGCGAACGCGATGAAAGTACTTGTTCACGAGGACCGTACGCGTCAACATACTGCAGGTGACCAGGGATGGCATCTGAGCAAGTGCATGGACTGCAGAGACCTGTGCTACCACATCGCGGTCACGCTGGAGCTGCGAAACCCACATGTAATCGGGCTGCTCAAAATGGATGCTTGCGAGCCATTCAAAGTCGGCGTCCATTCGGATCCATTCGTACGGTGCGGATGACATCTTTTCCTCATCCTCTTCAGTCCAATCGGCGACCTTCCACTCTTCTCTCGCCTTTTCGTCTTCCCACATGCCGAGACCGAAGCCGAGATCGATAAGCCCGATCGCCTCCTGTGCCTCTTGATCACCTTGTGCTGCTGCTGCAGCGGCGGCCTGACGAGCTTGAAATCGCTTCGTGTTACGTCGCACACGCTTGTACTTGGTATTGAACGGCACTTCGTAGCGCTTGGCTGGACCCTTGATCTCGAGTGCGTGCTCGTAAGGTGTACCGTCTGCTTCGTGGATACGCACTGTCATCTGACCCTCGAACAAAGGCACTGCATTGGCAGCCAAAGCGTCGCCCGGACGAGCTGCGGCGAACTGAGCTGCTGGCACCTCTTGACGGATGTGCATCTCAATGAGAAGCTTCTTTCGGTTGAAGTTGGCGCTGCAGATGAAACGAGGGCAACCGCTGCCACGAATCCAGTGCTCGGTGAACAACCGAAGATCGGCTCCACTGACTTTTCGACATGTTCTCAAAAAGTGCTGAGTGCTGAGCATGTTGTTGGTCATTTCACCGGTCATTGCTTGCAGGAAGACCTTGGGAATGACTCGACCTAGTCCAACGGAAGCACCCATCTTGCGCAACCTTCGATCCAGGATGTGGAGCACAAGCGGTGCTTTGAGGTTGACAAAAGGCAGAGTGGCCGGATCCGGAGCCTCAAACGCGCCTGCTTCGTAGAGAGGAGGCATACCGATGTCCCAAGCGCAGACTCGGTCAAGATCCTTCTTGAGTCGGAAGCGGTATTCGTTGTTACCCAAGAGTTTGCGTAGGAAGAGACCGGTGATGTACAGACTGAGACCATTGACAAGCCAGGTGTCTGCCCAGGTGGCCTGAATAATGTTGATGCCAACCCACTGGAACGCGATGGCTTGACTGAGAACCTGACGATTCTCAATGGCTTGGTCGATGACCGAAGGCGGATGTAGTAGATCGTTGGTGCAGATGGCCATCATCGATTGGGTCGTACAATCTTGAGGTGGCTCGTCGACGAAGACCATGCGGAAAGCACCGAAAGGGTAAGAGCCATACTCTTGCGAGAAGAAGTCGAGAGCTTGACGAGTGAAATTGATGGAATTTCGAAGCTCCTCTTCGCGGCCTGGCAAGCAGAAGGCAAGGATTTCTGGCTGGCCCGAGTCGTCCAGATTGGCAGGTGCACCTGCAGTGACATCGGTGATGACGCCTGAAGAAGCTTGACCGGCGTTTCGATTGGCAGCCTCGATACGCATGATGTGGAATGGACCGGCTGCAAATGCGACGTGTTGAACCGAAGTGGGGACGGCCTGCGTGTAGCAAAAGACGGTTTTGGAAGGATTGTTGGGATGCGTCACTTGTTCCATCAAGTCACCTGTACAGACCACCACCACCTGCGAATCAGGATCCGCCGCCGCATCAGCAGCTATCGCAAGAGCCTGTTCTGCTGAAGAGCCATCTTGTCCGTTGATGGCATCGTCCTCCTCTTCAGCCGTGCTGAGGGACTTTGGCACGATGAACTCAAACTCCCATGTGCATCTCTCCCATAAGCTGTCGACACATGGCACCCAACTTCGTGCAGCATCTGGAGACGAAGCGATGGTAAAGAGATGTGGTACACGGTAAGGTGCGTCTGGTGTTGGACGCATAAACTGAACGCCATCCGTGGGATCTTTAAGATAGTATTCGACGCGAACAGTCAAAGGTGCAAGCTCTGTCGATGCAGAGGAGCCACCTGGTGTTGGAGCATCATCGGGAGCGATGCTAGCGGCTCGGCTTCCGGCGCGCTGCGACTGGACGTGGACGTCTGGTGGGACGAGAATACTGAGCTCACCATGAACACCGTCGGAGGCAGCGGCAAAGATTCTTCGCTTGAGCTCGGGATATCGATGAACATCGCGTGTGTCGGATATCGAGGCGCCAGTGAGGTGATCTGTATACGAAAAGTCGGCGGCGTGGCCTGATATTGTTGCAGATTGCACAAAGGCTTGTCGACAGTTGAGATGGATGGTTCTGAGGCTGCGATGGGTCGGGACGATGGTGAGCTCTGTGAAGCCGACGATGGTGCCGTTGAAGCCAAGATCGAGGACAACACGCTGATGACTGACTGTGAAGCCACGATAGGCGGCGGTGCCACGTTGCGACCTGGACATGATCGCAAGATGCCGCGAGATTCTTTACAGACCAGGTCGTTCAATGATGTCGTTGAATGGACACTCAAAGACAGCCGATGCCTGTGTGGACCAACTGAGGGCAGTAGGCCTTGCTTATTGTTTGTTCATGCCTTGTTATATAGCATGTATGCGCTGATATCGGCGTTGTCAAAGCTAGAGAGACGACCAGAATTGCATCAAGGTCGCAGGTCGCGGGTGAGATTAACAAGTCGTCGTGATTGGTATCTAGGGGCGAGACTGAGTATGATGCTGTTCCAAAGATATAGAAGCGCGAATGAGAGAAGTGATCGTTGATGTCCGTTTGCGTGTGTTCGTGCGCTGAATGCCAAGCGCCGAAGACTGAGCCGTGAATGAAACAAAGACGGAGGCTCGAAAGAAGGAAAAGAAGAAAGACGATGGATGCAGAAAAGCTGCGCCGAGAGCCAATTTGTCGCAGCGAACGGATGAACGTATGTAATGGCTAAGCCAATTTGTCGAAGAGGGAAGAGAGAATGAGCGTGAAGAGAGGAGAGACAGAGCAAGAGAGACGAGAGAGGTCGATGCGCCCAATGCATCAGTCCATCACATGGCTTAGTTGCTGCTGCTGCTGAGCCTCACAGTGTCAGAGTCGCGTTCTGAAGAGTCCATTCCTTGGCTTTCAAAGGCTTTTGCGCGGAAGTCGGAAATTGCTCATCGTATGACTGAGGCAACCGAGCTGAATCGGGCAAATTCATCGCTCGATGCCGAAATTTCGCAGCAACACACAGAACAGCAACAGAACACGGCACCCTTGAGTGGAGCTGTTTCGATTCGCTTGTCTTCTCATCTTCTTCCACCACTCACACTCGTATCCATCACACCTGCACACGCAACATGGCGGCAACATTGCAGAGCGTTCTGCCTGCTCCCAAGTACGCTGCCGTCTCGCATTCACACGATGATGACGAAGAGGACAACTACGACAACGCCGAAGCAGGACCCTCCACTTCGTCCGCCGCTTCATCTTCCTCGACTGCTATTGTCTCGGCATCGTCACCCAGCATCCCCCCTTACGGCCAGCGAACATCATGGCGACCACGCACGCAAGCCGACTTCGGCGGTGGAGGTGCATACCCCGAATGCCACATCGCACAATACCCGCTCGACATGGGTCGCAGCCGAGCTGCCGCAGGAGGTAACAAACTCGCCATGCGCGTAGATGGGGAGGGCAACAAACGTTACGATGCCATCGTGAAGCAAAACCTGCGACCGGGACAAACTGTTCAAACCGAACACAAGGACCTTGTGCCCCTTTCGCAACGCACAGATCTCAAAGAGAAGGACCGTGCTACCGGCTTTGAGCGTCCTACGCAAGATGAAGTGATGAGTACGACCGAGCGTACTCGTCTTGCGCTGGAAGCACTTACAAAGAGCAAAGCCAAAAGCATTGTACCGAAGCCGTCCGGCGCAAATGGAAGTCAGCAGCAAAACGCACAATTCATCCGCTACACTCCGGGCCAGCAGGGTGGCAGCGGCGGCACTCAACGCATCATCAAGATGACCGAAGCCGCACGCGATCCCCTCGAACCACCCCGTCATCGATTCAAGAAGATCGCTCCAGGTCCACCTTCCCCACCGCCACCCATTCTGCGATCGCCGCCGCGTAAAGTCACCGCTCAAGAACAGAAAGACTGGATGATTCCACCAGCCATTTCCAACTGGAAGAACAACAAAGGTTACACCATCCCTCTTGATAAACGTCTCGCTGCAGATGGAAGTGGTATTAAGGATGTAGTGATTAACGACAACTTTGCGCAATTTGCGGAAGCGCTCAGTCTAGCTGATAGGCATGCTAGGGAAGAGGTGAGGCAGAGGAGTATCATGCAACAAAAGCTGGCTGCTAAGGAGAAAGCGGCCAAGGAGGAGCATTTGAGGAATTTGGCGCAACGCGCGAGGGAGGAGAGAGCCGGGATTAGTTCGGCTACGCCCAGTGTGATTGGTCGTGGGGAGGATGACGATGATGTAGCTTCGAGGTTGGATGATTCTGATGCTCCCACTTCGTCGCGAAATCGAGCAGCTGCTGGAGGAGGCGGAGGAGGAGGGATGTCGGCGATGCTCGCTGGATATGGTTCCGATTCGGACTCCAACTCTTCCCGCTCTTCCGCTGGCGGTAGAAGATCTGACGATGATGAAGACTCCGAAGATGAGGGTGCACGCGAACGCGATCGTATCCGCGAAGAACGACGTCGTGAACGAGAACGTGAACTACGCATGTCCAACATGGGTACTGAGCAACGAGCTAAGCAACTGCTTCGCGAACAAAACCGCGATATCTCGGAAAAAGTTGCTCTGGGACTCGCCAAACCCACTGCTTCCAAGGATTCGATGACTGACAGTCGATTGTTCAACCAGGAAAGTCTTTCGGCAGGATACGGTGATGAAGATTCGTACAACTTGTACGATAAGCCGTTGTTCTCGGGTAGCTCGGCTGCCGCTGCCATCTACAGGCGTCCTGCCGGACGCGGTGGAGCAGATGACATCTATGGTGGAGGAGCGGACGATGGTGCGATAGAAGAAGAGTTGAAGAATAACGATAGATTCGGTTTGGGACAGAGCAAATTCAAAGGCGCTCAAGACGCAGATGGTGGTTCGGCAGCAGGTGCCGCTGGAGGCGCCGCAGCAAGGTCAGGTCCGGTACAATTCGAAAAGGACGAAACGGATCCTTTCGCTATCAATCAGTTCTTGGACGATGCAAAGAGAGGCGTCAAGCGTTCAGGATTGGAATCAAGAGACGCTAGAAAGAAGCAACGTGATAACGATGAATCTTAAGCTTGGATCAGATCATCTTTGCTCCATGAACCGAATTTCAATTTTCAACTGACTTACGCTTATCATCACTCTTGCAGCAGCCTGCCTTCAAACGAGTGACGCCTTTTGCGAGTGACCTTCGATTGTGGTAGAAAAGAGAGGTCTTGGGCCATATACAATATGAATTTACACGGGTCAATAACAAGACTTTTCAAACAATTCTTAAGTTTTCCTCTCCCTCTACACAGTCGCAATGATCTCACTGGCAGTCTCGAGCGCCGAGATCATCTTGACGCACTCCTTCCTCCTGGCGACGACGTGGTCTGACTCTTTCATCAACTCCTCCAAAACGTCTGGCCTGTAGATTTCCTGAAGCAACTCCTTCTGCATTTGCTCCTTGGACTGCGTGACCAAGTTGAGCATGATGCACTTGGGCACCATCGAGATGGTCTCGACTTTGACGACGTTGAAGTAGCTCTGGATCAAAAGCTTTACGACTTCGGTCTCGAGTTGCTCGCGCTGGCTGAACTGACCCGAGGCCTTGAGCGACGGCGGTGGAGCTTCCATAAGCGCCTTCTTGGCCTTGACGGCTTGGTTGCTCTGCTGGTTCTTCTGGAAGAAACTGCCAAAGAAACCCGAGTCGTTCTTGATATTGACGTCAAGGTCCTTGTCGTTGTTAACGGCGTGTGGGTTGGGCTTCTTCGGGTCGTGGACTGGTTGAGGTGGGTTGAGACGCTCGTTGACAATCTCCATGGCCTTGTGACCGGAAATGAAATCAGGGTGGCCGGTGTTGAGATAGACAGCCTGGGCGGCGACAAAGTCGGAAACGAGCTTGGTGGTGGGCGACATGCACTTCTTGAAGAAGTGGATCACGACGGTGTTGAAACGCTCGCGCAGAGCAGGGAATCGACGGAAGCTGGCGTTCTTGGCCAGGAGCTGAGCGAGGATGCGGACAAGCTCGTCATATACGAGCGAACAACAGCGGAGAGCGGGGTCTTCAAGACGCTTGATTTGCTGCTTGACAATGACCTCGAATGCAGTAGTTCCAACAAAAAGGGCTGGCGATGAACCGGACGAGTTATAGAGGATCGTTCGGATGTCGGTGTCCTTGACCATGTCGAAGGGGTCGATCGCCTTGACACCATTGCTGTAGAGTTCGTGGAAGACAAAGCTGATACGAGCACCACCTGCGAGCTCGTTGACGGTAAGGTCATTCGAGTTGCCGTCAATGACAGTGCGGAACTCGTTGGCGAATTCGGTGATGATTTGTAGCACAACACCGGCCGAGTTGGTCTCGCCCATGGGTCCACCGAGCGATGCAAGCTCGGCCTGGAATTTGGCGAGTTGGGTGCCGATCTTGTTCTTGATGTCTGGAAGCGTGTTGCGAATGTGGTGCATGAGGATGGTGTTGAGCTTGCGAGCAAGGAAAGGCGTACCGCAGTACTGAGCTTTGCTGCGGTAGCTTGGGTGATTCTCGAAGAAGTCCTTTTCGGCGGTAAGGGCGGCAGTGACGAGCTTCTTCTGGTCAATATCGCGCTGTCCGCGGTTGACGACGGGGACGTAGCCGAGTCGCAGAGGAATGACACGACCAGCGAGGATATCGACAACATCGGTACCAGCGTCCATGAGATCAACCTTGGTCAAGACACCAACGGTGCGGGTTCCTTCAGGGTCGACATCACGGGCAAGCTTGAGACCATCCGAGTTGGCCAAATCGGTGTTGGCAGCAGTGACGGCAAGAATGACGGCGTTAGGTTTCGAGATGAATTTAAGCACCATGTCGCGGATCTGGCGCTCAATGTCTCTGGGCTGATCACCGACGGGCACCTTTGTGAGACCGGGCAAATCGACCAAGGTGAGCGTAAGGACGTTGGGACTGTAGATGCGGAGGTTGATGGGCTGGGGCGAGATACCGGCGTTCTTGCCCGTCTTGAGCTCGGTGTCGCGAACAATCTCTTCGCGGATCTTGTCAAAGTCGAAGAACTTCTCACCGGGAAGATGGAGGAACTCTCCCCATTCGTCGGCATTGTTTGCTCCTTTCAAATCCTTGTCTGCGGCATCGCCGTTAGCTTTGGGGGCAGCAGGTCGATTGATAAGTTGAAGGACGAGAGGACGACGGGTAACGATACCAGTACCACGAGGCAGGAAGTCGCGGCCGACAATGTTTTCGAGTACACTCGATTTTCCTGAAGACTGAGAACCAAGCACAGTGATCTGGGGCAAGTCGATGGGGTTCTGGATGCCGACGTTGGTGAAAGCATCCTGAAGCTTGTTGACAAGCTTGATGAGGGATTGGTCCATCGCCATGTTGGAAGTATGTGCGGCGCTACGCTCGCTTTATCGAAGGGAAGGTGCGGAAGAGTGTATGCAATAGCAATATGCTGAGCGCTCGGCGATCTGAGCCTGCGGTACTCTTTGTGGAAGGGCGAAGGTGTCGTGTTCGTGGTCGTTAGATTGAGGTCCGGCTGTTGTACGAGCGATGCAGTTAGACAAGCAAGGGAGATGTCAGCAACCTGCGGGCAGTGTGAGCGGAGATGATTATCTGAGCTGAGCTTCGAGTTGCGGTAGCGGATGGAGGTGAATCGAAGTGGATGCGGATGCGGGATATTGATGAGGTGCGGATGAGGAGGACGTTGGAGGTCGGAAGTCAAACTTGAACCGTGCTGAAGCGAGAATAGCACGCTGAGCTGCGGATGCAAAACTGCTGGTACTTACTTTGACTGTGCTGTGTTGAAGCGACGAAGAATTGATTGGTGCTCGTTTTCGTAGCAATGAAGGCTGTGCGAGCGAAAGAAGGAGAAGGTGGAGTAGATGCGATAACAGTAGGTATGAGTGTGAATGCTGAGCTCGCGTGTCAGTGCGTGTGTGTGTGTGTTGTGTGCTGTGCAGCTGATTTTCGGTTGAGCGTCAGTGCGCTGTAATTGAGGGTTAAGTGTTGGATACGTCCACCGATCCGAGATCAAAAGAGTGGAGAGAGCTTCCACTTTTTCGAGAGAGCTCAAAGTCAACTCAGCTGCTGCAGCTCTCTGTCAGAGTGTGTTCGATCGGCACAGCCTTCTGCAGCATCTGCGGCATTCAGATCGCGATTTTTCAAGATACTGTTGTTAGTACAAGTCTTGTAACAAAAGTTGCGTCTAGCCAAATACGGCCGATAAGAAGAAAGTTGCGAAATGGGTTCCACGTCAAAGCAACACGGCAAAAGACTCGAACAAGAGCGCATCTCCGCAGACCGAACCTTCGAGCAAATGTCTCAGGGTCTCGTGTGCCGTTGCCGCTCCGTTGTGGTTGGCCCATGCACAGCGTGCTATTGGAGCATTGCAACTCATTGCAGCATGGCATCTTGCCCAAAGGAGAGCTACACATCATGCTATAGAAGAAAGCTGGTGGTAGATCATGGGCAGAAAAGAAGGGGACACAATGACCATGGTATCTAAGCGTTGCCTATGATTTGCGTGTGTCTCAGAAGTGTGCGGCGACAAAGAACGTGTTGCCGAGGAGAGCTGACCGCGAGACTTTGCCGAAGCTGGATTCTTGCCACTATTCTTCCCTCGCCGGTCGCCCCGCACACTATCAGACCAGGCAGGAGGCAGGGCTCTTTCAATGCTCGCTCAGTGAGACTGTCATAGGATGAGCAGATCAATAGAGCTGAGAGGGTCTGATCCGGCGTCAAGCCGATACGAAAAGATGGTCTCTGCGGAGGGTAGCGTAGTGTGTCCAAGTGTCCAATTTCGCGAAGGCTGGAATTTCCAGATGGCGCGAAACCTTCCACATCACCAATTCTTGTCGGAGTTCTGGCGTCGTGCCTTGCCTGCTGAGCCGTGTTCGATTTTAGAGCGTGTCCAAGTCCAACAAGCACAGAGCACGGCCCGCATTCTGTGAAGTGCTCTACATATTCCAGTCCTCGCCTTTCCTCCTGTCTTCTCTTCTTTCCTCTGTCAAGCACCCCTCATACTTCACCTCCTCCCGCTACCCTTGCACATCCCACCGCAAGCTCCAAGCAACGAGCGATTCGTCTGGCCGTCTCAAAATAATACTGCCAAGGATTTCTTATCTTCATTGGTATCGTCGCCCGCGCCCTCACCATTGCCACTCTCTCCATCCCTCAAGCATATTATAACGCAAAATGAAGCCCGCTGTCGCCGCCTCCTTGGCCGCCTTCGTTCTCGCAGAGGTCGTAGCTGCCGATGCTGCCGCTCGTCCACAGTTCACCCCCACATCCATTCAGGCTCCCTTCATTGAGCAGTTCACCTCAGACTGGTCCGAACGATGGCAAACATCGCAGGCCTCCAAGTTCCAGAAGGAGGACGACACCGAAGCTTTCAAGTACGACGGTGTTTGGTCCGTAGAGGAGCCTGAAGTTTTCCCCGGTCTCGCTGGCGATGCCGGTCTCGTTCTCAAGTCCAAGGCCAAGCAGCACGCCATTTCACACCTCTTCGATCAGCCCATCGACCCCAAGGGCAAGCCTCTCGTCGTTCAGTACGAAGTCAAGCTGCAAAAGGGTCTCGGCTGCGGTGGTGCTTACATCAAGCTTCTTTCCGCTACCGAGGCAGGTGTCACGCCCGAGGAGTTCTCGGACAAGACACCATACACCATCATGTTTGGTCCCGACAAGTGTGGTCAGACCAACAAGGTTCACTTTATCTTCCGTCACAAGAACCCCAAGACAGGCGAGTTCGAGGAGAAGCACGTCAAGTACCCCGCTTACCCCAAGCTCGCCAAGACTTCGACGCTCTACACTCTCGTAGTGCAGCCTGATCAGACTTTCGAAATCTTTATCAACAACGAGAGCAAGAAGAAGGGCTCGCTGCTCGAGGACTTTGAGCCCGCTGTCAACCCCGAGGCCGAAATCGACGACCCCACCGACAGCAAGCCCGCCGACTGGGTTGAGCAGGCCAAGATCCCAGACCCCGCTGCTACGAAGCCTGAGGACTGGGATGAGGACGCACCGCTCGAGATCCCCGATGAGGACGCTGTCAAGCCAGATGGCTGGCTCGAGGATGAGCCTTTGACCATACCCGACCCTGACGCACAGAAGCCCGAGGAGTGGGATGACGAAGAAGATGGAGAGTGGTTCGCACCCAGCATCCCTAACCCCAAGTGCGAGGCTGCTGCCGGCTGTGGCGAGTGGGTTCGCCCCGTTGTTCGCAACCCTGCATACAAGGGCAAGTGGTCCGCACCCTTGATCGACAACCCTGACTACAAGGGTGTTTGGGCTCCTCGCAAGATCGCCAACCCCAACTACTTTGAGGACAAGAGCCCTGCCGACTTCAACCCCATCGGTGGTGTCGGTTTCGAGCTTTGGACCATGGACGAGGACATTCTCTTTGACAACATCTACATTGGTCACGACCCCGCTCAGGCCAAGGCATTCTCCCACGAGACTTTCGACGAGAAGATCAAGATCGAGCAAGGTCAGGAGGACGCCGAAAAGGCTACTGCAGAGAAGGCTGCTGAAGCCGCCGCCGAGTCGGCAGCTGGCTTCGTCGGCCAGGTGCGAACCCACGTCAACGCATTCATTGGTCGCGCACGACAGGACCCTATCAAGGCCATTAAGGAGATGCCCCAAGTCGCAGGTGGTCTTGGTGCCGCTTTTGCCGGCTTGCTCGGTCTTGTCGGTCTCGTCGGTGGCGCTATTGGTGGCGGCAGCAAGGTCAAGGTCACTACCAAGGACGGCAAGAAGGTCGACGCTCCGACAGCAGCTAAGGGCAAGGCAAAGGAGGTGGCTGACAGTGCCAAGACTTCGGCTGTTCAGGCCAAGGACGCTGTCAAGAAGCGTGCCAACGCTGTCGCTGCCAAGGTTGACGATGCTCAGGATGACGAGTAAGCTGTTTGCAGCAAACACCCAAAAAAATGTCAAACATTCATGTTCCTCTCTCTTCATGTCATGTACATCTTGAAGCGTTTCGATTTGTGAATAAAACTATCGTACTATCGCAAAACATGTTGAAGTTTGTGCTTGTCAAGTGCGTGGAAGGTGTATCGACAGTGTAGCATGGCTCGACGTTATCAGCTCTTGAGGTGAACAGACGGGAAATGCTCGCTGATGTAGATGATCCGCTTCATCGCAACAACACAAAAAGGAAGGCGCTTAAAGCTTCTGTAAATAACGGCACAGAAATGCCAGGCAGAATCTGTTCCTCTCACTAAAAGCTTGCGCGCATCTGGCAGCCAAGATGTGATCGGGCCACCGTCCAACT
>JAXQGJ010000064.1:0-65606 GCA_037039655.1 Pseudozyma sp. M118-08B | reverse complement strand
CGTACCTGCTCTTTTAGATATGCTGCTAATTGCAAATAGCAATAATACCGTTGGTCTGTTGTGGATAGCCTTGTTGAGGAGCGTACGGCTGTGGTGGCTGTTGAGCATATTGTTGTCCGTATCCTGCCTGTGGGGGTGGCGGCTGCTGTTGAGATTGTGGTGGAGCGTAGTGCTGCTGCTGAGAAGGAGGGTATGGCTGATACGCCTGCTGCTGTGGCGGCGGCGGCTGCGGGGCATGCTGATAGCTGTGCGACGAGATGGGTGGCGCAGGTGCAGGAGCGCCAGCTGCAGGTGATGTGCCATAGAAGCTGTGCATGGAGGAAGAGGCGGGCAGGTGCTGTGAAGGCTGTTGCGAACCGGGTACAGGAGGTAAAGGAGAGGGAGCTCTTCCAGGAATCCAGCTTGAACCACCGTCATTTGCACCTCCCGCGCTTGGAGGTGGCGAGTAGATGTAGCCGCTGGAGATGGACGAAGGGATACCGTTCGTGCTAGGAGCAGGAGCAGCGACATACGACTGCTGTGATGGCTGCGGAGTTGGCGGAGGAGGACCTTGCCAGGAGTTCTGCGAGTACGATTGAGAGAGCGAGTGAGAGAGCGATTGGCGATGCCCAAGCTGAGGTTGATGCGCGTGAGGTGCAGGTGCAGCAGGTGGTGGTGATGGCTGCTGAGCTGGCTGATACAGATGCGAGGGATAAGCAAGTTGCGATGGGCTCTGAGCCACTGACGCTGACGATGTCGAGCTCTGTGTCGATGGCAAAGGACGTGGGACATGCTGCTGCTGTGCCGGCTGGCTGTAAGGCGAAGGGATAGGTGTATAGCCAGACGGCAGCGGGGATGCTGCTGCAGGAGATGAAGATCGAGGCGGGATCGACGGCGGCTGCGCAAGATGGTTGGCAGGATGCTGCGGCTGCTGTGGTTGCTGCGGCTGATAATAGGATTGTGCATTGACGACAGAAGGAGCTGGTGCAGGGCTGGTGCTGTAGTGCGAAAGGGCGGAGGAAGGTCGGCCAGCTGGCGACACTGGGCGTTGCATGTGTTGCTGCTGGGATGCGTCGGGCTGAGCAGGGTAGCTGGACCCCGGCGGCGGAGTGTAGAGCGATGCCAGATGTGCAGGAGCCTGATAGATGTGGGACTGTGGAGGACGCTCGTCGGCATAGGACGGTGCTTGGTGATGTTGCGGCTTTTCCATGGACGCGGTGCCGAGACCCATCTGGGACATGGATCGGGCGAGCTGATCTGCGCCGTAGTCAGGCTGAGGCATATGAGAATAGGATGAGGGAACGTGAGAGATGGAGTGCGAGCGAGGCACGCCGTACTGCTGCTGAGGCTGGGGTTGCTGCTGCGGAACAATGGCACCTGGACGAATCGTCGCATACCTATCATCACCAGCGTCTGCAGGATAGTTGTTGTTGAGATACTGGTTGCTCTGCGACGGAGTCATGGAATGCTGAGAATAGTATGAAGCCGACGGCGTGATAGAGTGACCAAATTCGGATGGCATGGGAGCCGCAAAGCTGTTGCGTCTCGAAGTACCGGCTGCGGCTCCCATCGATGATGCATGCGATGGTGCAGTAGGACGGTAGCCAGACGAAGGTGGTGCAGGACTCGTACCGCGAGAGATGCTGGTGGGTGCATAGGCCGGAGTGTAAGCGTCGAGGTTGGCGAGTGAAGAGCTGGGACGCAGTGTTCCGGCGCCGAGGTCGTACATAGTCTGCGATTGCGACATGGATGATGGGGGCCTGTGAAGCGACGAGGCGAGGCTGGAAGTTGAGAAGCTGCTAGACAAGCGGTTGTGCGAAAGGTTCGAGGCAGCGCCACCACCGGGTCGCATGGATGCAGGAATAGGAGGATGGTCACCTTTGCCCTTGGGTGGCTTAGGAGGCGCGCCTGATGCAGAAGCCGAGTCAACACCCTCTTCGATACGTTGGAAAGTGCCGGCACCGCCATAAGTATCTCCGCCCGAAAGAGTCGGCTTGGCTACAGACTTGCGCTTGACAGGCGGCGCGGCGGAAGAGTAGAAGGTGAGCTCGAGATAGACTTCGCCGGCGTATCGGTCCTTTGCCTTGATAGTAACCCACTCGTCGAATTCGCCTGTTTTGAGCGTCTCTGTGAGGTCGACAATACCTTCGCCGATCAATTCGGGCTCCCTGCTGTCGTCGGCATAGCATGCTACTTTGAGCACCTTCTTGCCGCCTTTGCTCTTGGTCGATACTGAGGACGTGGCTTTGGAGCCGGAACCGGAGCCATTTGTAGTCAGTGCATCTTCCATATCTTCATAAATCTCAAAGTGGAGTTGTTCGTCCCAAGTAGGATGTTGACCACCTCGTTTGTCCGGCTTGGTCTTCTGCTGTTCCTGACCCATGGAGAGCACTGTGTAAGGGTCCTGCTTGCCGATGGATTTCTTGTTGGGCAGGTTGCGCGCCTTGAGGACGACGCAGACCAGCGTGCCCTTGTGGACAGGCTCAGCAGCGGTCGGCATATTGGGCGAACGAGAGGTGCCTAAAGCAGCACCTGACTGAGCTTTGTTGCTGCTGCGTGTTTGGAAAGATGGAAAGATCGTGCGAGGATCACCACTGCATGTGAATGCTGTTGTCCTTTGAGGCCAGGGAAGAACCGGTGAGGGAAGAGAGCGTGATGTTTGCGTGATAGATGCGCTGATTGTGGCGATGTTGATGGTTTTGTTCGAACAAGTCACGAAGCTGAGTTGACAGTAATCGCGGGGAGTGATTGGCGTAGCGGTGATGATTTCGAAGGTCCGAACGGTGTATCACTCAAACCGCTGCACTGCACAGCCTGCAGCAGCGATCTTTTTGGTGCAGTCACAATTTCACGTTCTCACAACTTTCTCTCACACTGTCGGATACTTTCCGTCGGACAAGCTTCACGGTCGGAAGATCCGAGCTATGATACTTGAACGTGTGAACAGTCATGCACTGCCTCATAACACTCTGTGCGTTGGTCATGATGCTTATTGGCAAATTGTGCGTTGGCTTAAGAAGAGTTCGGATTGCCCGATGCAAGCAAGGTGTTGTTGTGGATTCGACAAGGCTGCAGCAGCTTCGAGTCAAGGGTCGCGCGCTTGGACCTCAAAATTCAAGCTTCAAGCGGGAAGGCTGCGCGAGTGTCAATCAACCAACACACAGCTCCTAAATTCAAACAAAGAAGAGTGTTGGTTTCCAACTGTGTCTATTTTTCCGCATCGCTTCTACACGCCTAGCTCGCTGTCGATACAATCTCGATCTGATTTGCTTTCTGCCTCCGCATCACACGTGCAAAGCATCTTCAGGATGCTCTTCATCATGATAGCCAATACACTGGCATCTTGGAGCAGCTGTATTCATGTATAAATGAAGTTGGTATGGGTTCGTTGGTGGCTATTATAGGAACTAAGGATGTTATTATGCCGAGTAAAAGTACAGAATGCTGTGTGAGGCGTTGCGCTCAAGTTTGTCGCTTCAAAGACCAGAAATCGTGAGAGTGTTGGTGTATGGTGTGTAGGATCACAGCAGAACAGTGAATGTGTTTAGGGCGCAGAAGATGTGCTGTGGTCTTTGGACGATGCGGCATTAGCAGCGCTGCCACAGCTTTGCTCGATCTCTTGCTCTTCGCGTTCCAGCCTTCGCATCGTAGCCATCAGAATACGCTGACGTCGTTCATCAGCACTCGCTGCCTGGCCAGAGCTCGCAGATGGACCGCCAAGAATCTGATCCCCACCGAGCCTCTGACCACCCAATGCTGCGCTGGAGCCCAACGACGGAGCCGATGGCTCGTAGACCTCACCTTTGACCAACGCATGTGTGCCATCTTGCTTTGACCGTTCGAAAGCCTCAATCTGAGCATTCAGCTCGCTGTTGAGAATCTTGAACTCGGGCGGGTGATCCGAGATCTTGTTGTGTGCCAGCTCATGCACAAGGACACGTCGCGTCGTCTTGTAATCTCGGAAG
Source organism: Pseudozyma sp. M118-08B (assembly GCA_037039655.1). Taxonomy (NCBI): domain Eukaryota; kingdom Fungi; phylum Basidiomycota; class Ustilaginomycetes; order Ustilaginales; family Ustilaginaceae; genus Pseudozyma; species Pseudozyma sp. M118-08B. The sequence continues at coordinate 61,662 of JAXQGJ010000064.1, read as the reverse complement.
CCCTCCGCATCGTCGGTCCGGATGCGAAGCAAGATTCGTTGACCTGCGTTTTCGTTCAAGCCGAGCAAGCCGGGATGCTCCCACGGCAACAGCTCGGTGAGTGTGCCGATGCGGAAGTGATGCAATGCGCAGATGTGTAGGATGCCAGGGTCTCGAGTCAAGCGTGTAAGATAATCGATCACCTTGCCGTGCAGTGGAGACGAGCTCTGTGTAGTCGGGTGGGCAACAATGGTGCCAAATGGTGAGATGGTGGATCCTGGCTGAGTGGTATTGCGAGCTTTAGTGCCACGAAGCATGCTTGGGTGATATTGACGTGGAGCGTTGCGCTTCTGCATCTCGGCTTCATCCTGATACAGCTTTTCCAGCTCTTGTGACGATGGACCCAACACTGTCACCTTGACGTCGGGTTTGCCGACAAGTCCCACCTCGCTAAGCGTTCGCGTATCTTCGCCATCGTTCCCTTTCTGTGGGTTGTTCAAGTCTGCGACACCTGAGCTTCTCGGAACCAGCAGCTTCTGCTTGTCAAAGGGCACGAAGGTGAATTGCTCGATCGTTTTACGAAGATCCGATATTGTGCTCGACTCCGTCAGGTTTTCAAGCGAATGTTCTTGCTTGCGATGTACGATGGTGATCTTGAATGTCTCCATGATTGTGATTGATTTTGAACAAGGTAGTGGTCACCTGTCTGTTCTGAAAGTTTGACGTCTATGTGGTCGTAAGCAGGTCGCCACGACGCCTGCAAGCTTGGTTTATGCTTCCATCGAATGTCCTTGCCGGTCGTGTGATCCAAGCACAAGGATAAAAAGGCAAAGTGGTGGAAGATAAGATGCGTCGTCTGGAGAAGGTTTTCTGAGTGGCACTGAGTTAGCTCGAAGCTGCGCAGCGTCCGCGGATCTTCGGGCCAAAAATCAAGATTGAGGTGGAGGCTGCGCTCAGAAAAAGGCCGGCCACGCGAGCGCAAACACTTCGTCAGCTCAGCTACACACGGCCGACACGCGTCATATTTTCTTATTCGCCCTCGGTCACCACGCTATGCTCGGCAATGCATAAGACACTCTTCGCTCTTTGCTTGCAGAGCACATTGCTCGAAGTGATCCTTCCCAGCTCACAATCAATCGCCAGGTTGCCACACACCAAAGGTGGACACTATTTTAATAAACAGGACAAGCGAGGCCCAAGCCAAGTCAAGCCAAGATCGACATGCTCTGCGACTTCAAAGCTGGTTCAAAGCTGCTCGAGAAGGTCATCATTTTCTCCTCACATGGATCTGCAGACTTGCTGCATTCGTTTGGCAGCGCGCTTCAGTTTTTCCGCGAGGTGCAGGAGGGACGCAAACGAGGGTTTAGTATCTGTGTCACACTATGACTTTCGCTAAAACGGCTTCCCCGACCTTCAGGGTCCTTCTTGCGGTTCTCGAATAAGTCTCGGATGCCACTTGCCGTCGAATCAAAGCTGTGATGCTGGTGTTCCCACCGACTTGTCGAGTATATAAGCATCTGTGCTTCGAATCCGCTAGGGTGTTGAGATGAGTTGGAGCGTCGAAGGCCATCAGAGAGCCGCACAGACAATTCAATCTACTGGGCGTCGGGTCGTCGTTTGAAGGCATTCTTGGCGTTCTCGATTCGCGGTGCAGGGTCATATGCAGACAAGAAGCTTCGGCTCTGACAGCCATCGCAGCTCAGATTACCGGAATCGGCTACAATCTAAGCGCGAGAAGTGCTGCGCAGCATGGTCTGAGCCCACAAGCAAGCGTCTCATGAGAGATGTCAGAGGAGCAGTCATATGCTTAGCATGCTCTCACCGCGAAAGGAAAGCACACACAGTGGCAGAAAGGGCAGAAAGTGTAACTTGGCTCAGGAATAAATGAGAACCCAACCGGCTCTCGGCTTCTCAAATTCGGTCAGTGTTGTGCCGTCTCGCGTCTTGATTCTTCCGCCGCCAGCGCTCTCTCTGTGTCTCTCTCTCTTTCTCTCTAATTCGTCGCGGTGACCTTCTTTTTTGCCTCATTTCTTAGAAGATGCTGCTGTCCAGCCACGTCCACGCTTATGCTCTTGCTGCTGCCCCGCTTCTTTTGTGTGGCGCGGGTACAAATTGGTCTCCGCGCAAGCTCTCTTTTGCTGAGACTGCTTCTGCATCTGATTCTACTGCTGCTGCTCTTCTTGCGCTCTTGAGATCAGACTGCCCACTTTGAACTCAACCCCACAAAATCAAAATGGTCGAATGAGCGCTTGTTTGCCGGTTTTCCTTTTCGCCTGTGCTCGTGCTCTCATGCCTCGAATTGTGATCTCTCTGGGCGCGACAACTTCTTCTGCTCCTGTGGTGCTACGCTGTCGCCTTCAGTGTAGCTGCATGTGTAGTCTGACCACTTGTGCTACGTTTCCGGTACAGCTTTGCATCTTTCTCTCCCGGAACGTAACCGGCCAACCGCCGAGCTAGTATCTTAACCTTGACTTAGCTTACAAGTACTTTGCTATACCTCGACCCTTCTATCTTCTTCTCTTCCCCTTACCTGCTATCTTCCCCGCGTCCAATCACTTTGACTCGATCATCCTTCTTTCTCGTCCTCCCTTCCAAAGTCATCACAAGCAACCTACACAATGTCGACTGTCATCCCAGCCAGCATCGATGGCGACGAGCTCATCCAGAAATTCATTGGCGCCGGAACTTGGGCTTTCATTCAGGACAAGTTCTCCGCCTTCGGAAAGGAGACCCTCGTCAAGGTAATTCGCTTCATCAACAACGAGTGCATTCCTGCTGAGAACCTGTACCACGCTCAGATCTCCGAGGATCCTGAGAAGCGATGGAAGATCGTCCCCGAAGCTGTCGAACAGCTCAAGAAGAAGGCCAAGGCCCAGGGTCTCTGGAACCTTTTCTTGTCCGGCAAGCACTACCCCGATGTCGGTTCGCCGCTCAGCAACCTTGAATACGCCGTCATCGCCGAGATGACAGGACGAGGCTCCCACTTTGCCTCCGAGGCACTCAACTGCAGTGCTCCTGACACGGGTAACATGGAGGTGTTTGCCAAGTACGGAACTGCGGAGCAGAAGAAGACATGGTTGACACCTTTGCTCAACGGTGAGATTCGATCGGCTTTCGCCATGACGGAGCGATTCATCGCCTCGTCCGATGCTACCAACATCCGAACTTCCATCCGACAGGAAGGCAACGAGATTGTCATTAACGGTCACAAGTGGTGGATCTCCGGTGCCGGTGACCCTCGTTGCGCCGTTCACATTGTCATGGGCAAGTCGGATCCTAACAACAGCAACCCTCACCAGCAGCAGAGTATCGTCCTCGTCCCCGCCAACGCACCCGGTGTCAAAGTCATCCGTCCCATGAAGGTGTTTGGCTATGACGATGCGCCTGAAGGCCACTGCGAGGTCATCTACGAGAACGTCCGTGTTCCCTTGAGCAACTTGGTGCTCGGATGGGGCAGGGGTTTCGAGATCATCCAGGGTCGCCTTGGTCCCGGTCGCATCCACCACTGCATGCGTACCATCGGCACTGCCGAGCGTGCTCTCGATCTCATGTTGGCGCGTGCCACCGACCAGCGCAAGAAGGCTTTCGGCAAGACTCTCTCCGAACATGGAACCATCATTCAGGACATCGCATGGGCACGTATCAAGATCGACCAGTCGCGCTTGCTCGTTCTTTGCGCTGCCAACATGATTGACAAGACCAATGCCAAGGGTGCCCTTCGTCAGATCGCCATGAGCAAGGTCGCTGTTGTCAACGCCGCTCTTGAGGTGGTGGACCGATCGATGCAGGCTCACGGTGCTGAAGGTGTTTCGCAAGACACGATCCTTGCTTACGCCTACGCTCAATTGCGTACGCTTCGTTACGCTGACGGTCCCGATGAGGTCCATTTGCAGCAGCTCGGCAAGCTCGAACTTCGACGAGCTCCTGAGGTTTGGGAGAGGATCAAGAAGACCGAGGCTATCTCGGATGCTTTGTTCTCCAAGAGCGGTCTCAAGCCGCACCTCTAAGTGGCAAGCGGCTCATCTGTGTCGTTCAATAGGAAGTGTTCTCTCAATTTAGCAAGCATTTGATATCAACTTCGTCTGTCTCTTCAGTTTGCGATCTGTGAGTGTGTGGAGATGCGTGCCTGCCAAAAGCTGTGTGATCTTATCATGTTGCTGCATGCAGTGTCTGCATACCCAATGTCATGTTAGCCACAGCCCAGATGAAGATGCAATGGGGTCTTGTGAGAATGATAGCTTCGCAGCCGTGTTGTCGTCTGTGAGTGGCGAGCAAGCTGACCAACGCTGCTAGCCGACCTTAACCTTGTTTTGCAAGGCAACAAAGGCACGTTAGCAGCTAACCGCGGTGCAGAGAGTGGAGGAAGCGGATCTAAATGCGGGCAGACAGCGCCGGTTCCCCGCTTTTTTCCTGAAATATGATTTTGAGGTTTTGGCTTTCGCGGACTTTATGCAAGTGGTGCATGCTTGAGCTGTTCCTCGCCATTTCTTGATGTCCTTGGGACAACGATTGCACCATCTCGAGTCACGACCACCATACATAGCCATATCGATCCAACGATAGAAAGCTTCACGACGGCCTCCCTACCGATCTGGCAATATCAAGATATGTCGCTTCGTCTCTAAGCTACTTGCGCCGAGGATTCGGCTATACGTAGGCTTTGACGTAACCTTATAAGCCTCCCCAGCAAGGTGCCATAATATCACCCCTCCTCACCTCACAGTGGCTAGTTAGATCGCACAGAGCAACACCCAGCATGACGAAGATACAGCCCGATATATTCCAGGACGCACCTGGCTTGGAGCCGCAGAACGATATATTGGCATCTGTCGCACATGCACATCCATCAACCCAAGCAGACATCGAGGCAGCGACTGGCATCGCTGCTCCAGCTGACACGCACACGACCGACTCGAGCTCATCAACAGGTGAGCATCACCAGCTGCAACCAGCAGAATCGTATGGCCAGCGCCTGACACGCGTGCTCACGGGCGATGCCGAAGCAAGCCAAGCGGGCCAAACCGATACGGACGATGGCGGAAGCACCGAAGGGCGATCAAGACGAAAGAAGATGGTGCCTTTCTTGGTTCGTCGAAGGAATCGTCCAAGCAAACGAAGAAACGTCACTTCCGATTCTCTGTCTCGCTCTACGATCCGACAACGAGCAGACGAGCTCGCTAGAATGGCAGACTCTGAAAAGATGGTACAGTCGCAAGCACAGCACAACAAGCAGCAAGGACGTGCAAGCAGCAACAATGATGCAACTACAGCAGCGAGCGAGCAAACCACCTCTGAATCCCAAAGCGAGCCAGAAAGGATCAAGATGGTCGGTGAAGATGGTAAACCTATGCGACGTCACGGTATCAAAGAACGAGTGTTGCATTTTACGCCTTCGTGGTTCTCGGTGACCATGGGAACGGGTGTTGTTGCAACGCTTCTCAATTTGCTACCGTGGGCATCGATCCACTCAGGATTGCGTTGGCCTGCGCTATGCTTCTTGCTGGCCGACATCGTCATCTTCATCCTCTTCCTATGTGCCTTCTTTGCGAGGTATCTCATGTACCCGGAAGTGCTGCCACTGACGATCAAGCATCCTCAAAAATCCATGTTTCTGGGCACAATACCGATGGGTCTCATCACCATCATCAGTGGTATTGCTCAGTTGGGGACAAAGGAGTTCGAACTGGGAATGGGCTTTGCTCTGGCGGCAAGTGGCTTTTGGTGGTTCGCGACGGCTTTGAGTCTGCTCACGGCCATCGGTGTGCCTTTCAGTATGATGACCTACCAAAAGCACTACTTTGAAGGCATCACTGCTGCGTTGTTGCTTCCCATCGTACCGCCAATCACTGCAGCTGCAACAGGCAGTGTCATCGCAGAGATCATCATGCACAATCATCCAACGTACGCGTTCACCATCATGGTCGTCAGCTACCTAGTCCTCGGTATTGGCTTACCACTTGCACTACTCATCCTCGTCCTCTACTTCCAGCGTTTGCTGCTGTTCAAATCTCCACCTCGAGATGTCATCATCTCGGTCTTCCTCCCCCTCGGACCCTGCGGTCAAGGAGGCGAAGCATGCCTCCACCTCGGCCGTGTCGCTCTTCACCTCTTCCCTACCATCTCCACCCCCGCTTCCACCTCGGGCGTACCCCAACTCTTCTCCGTCGGTCAAGCTCTCTACGGCGCCGGTCTCATCTCCGCTATGCTCCTCTTCGGTCTCGGCATCTGGTGGCTCTGCATCGGCCTTTTCACCATCATCCGTGAACTTCGTCGTGGAAAACTTGGATTCAACATGGGTTGGTGGGGTCTCACCTTCCCATTTGCAAGTCTGGCGATTTGCACGGCGAGGTTGGCGATCGAACTTAACAGTTTGACGCTCAAGATCACATATACGGCTTTTGTGATTGCTAACATTTCGTTGTGGTTGTACGTAGCGATTCCAACGGTGAGGGGAGCTTGGTCGGGTAGGTTGTTCAATGCTCCTTGTCTGGCTGATTTGCCTCTTAAGCCTTGAACGGGCTCGCTTCGACATACACAGATATATGTAACACTAGATGACTTTGTAATAGCATGCTCGATACCACTTCGTCCTCCGCCTTCTGCTTTGTGGTACGGAATCTTCACTGCTTTGCTTTTGCATCGTCGAGAGAGAGCAAAGCCTGCTTGTTTGAAGGAGTATCAAAACCGCATCAACGCCGGCCTAACAAACCTTCTCTAATTTCCGCTCTTGGCAAACGCGCTTAGCTTTGACGCGTTCTTTCGTCCTTGTTGTTCCCTCTCTCTCGACGCGCCCTCACAGTCAAGATTCGCTTGCACGTCGTGTAAATTAGAATCAACATTCGCGCAAAGACAAGCGAGGCGTGTCGTGAGTGCAAAGAATCAGGGCACTTTGTCTGTCTCGTTCTGGCTAGGAATGCAATTCTGCTTGGTCGCGGGTCTCTCTGAGACAGCCAAGCATAGCGCAGCGCAAAGCTGTCAGAGAAATGAGTTGTGCGAGGTGAGAACTTCTCTTTTTCCATTACATCCTTGTTCGCTTTCTTTTTTCCATCCGTCACATCACATCGCATCCTCCTCTTTGATCTCATCACCGTCAACGCCGCCTGAGGCGATTTGAACACCACCGCCCTCGTCTACTAGAACGGTCGAAGCGTTTGCATCCGCTCGCAGGCGAACGTCGCCAAGGCAAAACTGCTCGAGTAGAACAGCCCGGATCACCGACCTCGAGGTCTCGTACCATCCAGAACAGGACACACATATACCCTTGCCAGCTTCACTGCTGCCTCTGAAGTAGATCCCACAATGTCTTCCGCCGCTCCCATCCTCCCCACGATCTCGCTCAACATCAACTACGATGATGAGCGACAAAAAATCACCGATTTCCTCTGCTTCTTCAAAGCCCCCGCTTCTCGCCTTTCCTCCCTTCTCTCTTCGCAAACCGGCGGAGCGCCTATCAGCCTCGATGACGCCGATGAAGACGAATCCGATTTCAACGTCGATCAGGAACTCACCTCGGCCATCGATCGCATGGACGTCGATCGCTCCGCCTCCCAACGACGCTCCCGCGCCCGCGCCTCCTCACCTTCCACCTCCTCCCGTCAGATCCCTTTCTACATGCATCAACTCCAAACCATCGCCAACCGAGAACAAGACTCGCTCATCATCGACCTGAACGACGTCGCTTCGCACTTTAACACTTCTACCAACGAATCAGGCAAGGCGTTGGTCGGTTCAATTCGTAATAACGCCAAGAGGTATTTGGATCTGTTCAGCGAATGTGTCGACAAATTGATGCCAGAACCGAGTAAGGACATTTCGCACAAGGATGATGTACTGGATGTGATCAGGCATCAGAGGATGGAAAGGAATGCGAGGACGGTCGAGAGTGCCGAGGATATGAACGATGCTGGTGTGGCACCGGAGGATGCGAGTGACAATGTTTTTCCTCCAGTTTTGCTGAGGAGGTATACGTTGTACTTTAAGCCGTATACCGGAAGGTTGGGGCCGGGAGAGGCTCCGGAAGAGCCGCTGGCGGTGCGAGCGGTGAGGGGGTCGCATCTGGGTAAGCTGATTACGGTGAGGGGAATTGTTACGAGGGTGAGCGAGGTGAAGCCTTTCTTACTGGTCGATGCATACGCTTGCGACGTATGCGGTGCCGAAGTGTTCCAAGAGGTGACGAGTAGGCAGTATATGCCGCTGACGCAGTGCAATTCTAGAAGGTGCATGACGAACAATACCCGTGGTCCACTCTACCCCCAGGTGAGAGCGAGCAAGTTCGTCCCCTTCCAGGAAGTCAAGATCCAAGAAATGGCGGATCAGGTTCCGGTGGGACACATTCCTCGTACGATGACGATCCACGTTTATGGTCCGCTTACACGCGCTATGAACCCGGGAGACGTGGTTCATGTTGGGGGAATCTTTTTGCCTATGCCTTACTCTGGGTTTAAGGCGATCCGTGCGGGTCTGCTTACGGATACCTACCTCGACGCGCAGAGTATTCATCAGCTTAAGAAGCAGTATACCGCGATGCAGAGGACGCCCGAAATTGCAGCTGCGATCGCGGAGCTCAAGGACGATCCCGCGCTCTACCAGAAGCTGGCCTCCTCGATAGCGCCCGAGATCTACGGTCATGAGGACGTCAAAAAGTGTCTTCTCCTCCTCCTCGTCGGAGGCGTCTCTAAAACCGTTGGTGACGGAATGAAGATCCGCGGAGACATCAACGTCTGCCTCATGGGTGACCCAGGTGTAGCCAAATCCCAACTTCTCAAGTACATCTCCAAAGTCGCACCCCGTGGCGTTTACACAACCGGTCGAGGTTCAAGCGGCGTCGGTCTTACCGCAGCCGTCATGCGCGATCCCGTCACAGACGAGATGGTCCTCGAAGGTGGAGCTCTCGTCCTCGCCGACAACGGCATTGCTTGCATCGACGAATTCGACAAAATGGAAGAATCTGACCGAACAGCCATCCACGAAGTCATGGAACAACAAACCATCTCGATTTCCAAAGCTGGTATCACGACCACCCTTAACGCGCGTACATCGATCCTCGCAGCTGCGAACCCGCTTTACGGACGATACAATCCGCGCATTTCGCCCGTGGATAACATCAACTTGCCCGCAGCGCTACTTTCGCGATTCGACATCCTCTACCTCATTCTCGATACGCCAACGAGGGACGATGATGAGAGGTTGGCACAGCACGTTACGTATGTGCATATGCATAATGCTCATCCGGAGTTGGAGTTTGATGTGATAAGCCCGACGTTGATGAGGCATTATATTGCGTTGGCTAGGCAGAAGAGGCCTGTATTGAGTCGGGAGGTGAGTGACTACGTTGTGGGGGCTTACGTTCAGATGAGGAGTCAGTATAAAGAGGATGAACTTTCGCCTTCTTCTGGTGGTGATACCTCGTCGGGTAGTGGGCCAGGGGCGAGTGGAACGGGGTATGTTTCGGCGAGGACGCTTTTGGGTATTATTCGTCTTTCGCAGGCGTTGGCGAGGTTGAGGTTTGACGATAGCGTTTCGATCCCAGACGTTGACGAAGCGTTGCGCCTGTTGGAAGTTTCCAAATCCTCCATCCTTAATCATCCCTCCTTGGCAAACGGAACGCGCGATGCGCTGGGTCAAGACCAAACCTACATTTCCAAAATCTATCGCCTTATACGCGAATTTCATCTTCGCTCGCAACAATCTCACGACGACGAAGATGGTGAAGGGGATGATGGGATGGGAGAGGATCAAGGGATTCCTCTGCCTGCTGTAAGGGCGAGGGTGATCGCGGGAGGATTTTTGGAGGATCAATTCCAGGAGTGTTTGCAGGAGTATCAGGATTTGGGTGTTTTGCAAGTTTCGGGCAATCGACTGGTCTTCCTCTAAAAATGGGGATGCCTACGAGGATGTCAAAACTTTGGCAAACTTGCTCAGACGTCGCAGGTGCTTTCGTACAACTTGTGTTCTTTGTCGCTTCTTTCTCAAGTTAGGGTTGGTCCGTGGTTGTTTCGTTTGCTTTGGATGTCAATCAATGGCTTTTTTTCTGCTTTAAGACTGTTCGAGTGTGTCTGTTCATCTGTCGCTCCTGCGTCTATCATATGTGCTCTGAAAGTCCGCCATGTTCGCCCATCTTGAAAACTCGTCTCAAAGCACCGAGGAACAAGGGCCAATTCCAAGCAGATTCGGGCACCGAAGACAGAATGATGCAGAGACCTGGTATTATCAATGATATAGAGCCGAGACAAAGTATTGCGGATATGTGAGAGTGTCGATACGAGGTATATTGATTATGCGGAACGAAAACGAAACAGTGATCAGGGACGATTGGTTGCGATGTGTAAAGACGAAAAGGTAAGGGAATCAATGAGTTGGCCAACACGTCCAGGTGGAAACTGAAGAAAGGAAAAGGAGGAAGAGGATGTCAAGCGCAGAGCGGCAATCAACAATTAACCACAACAGGTCCAGCTGTTGGGCGTGATCGCTGGCTGCTGGCCATTCCCGCCATTGAGCATCTGATCAACATCGTTGGCACTCAAGAAAATGCTGTTGCGTTCTCTGACGGCTCTCTCCTGTTCGATTTGGCTACGACGCTCAACGAGCTTCTTGGTGACTGCCAGGAACACCTCTTCGATTCCTCGATCGTCTTTCGCTGAGACTTCAGAGAGTTCAACCACGTCCCACGAGAGACTAAAGGTGTTGTCGAGAAGGTCGGTAGCGGCGTCACGACCAGCTTCACTGCCTGCTGATCCACTGGAAGCTGCGCTGCTGCCAAAGCTGCTGGGTTTGAGACCTGGCGCGATACTAGCAACGGCTGCGGGGGTTGTTGCGGCCGTTCCAGCGCCACTTGTTGTGCCCGAAGGCAAATTCGGCCAGCCGGGGCTTGTGCCTCGTTGAAATGCGGTGAAGCGAGATGCGGATCCAATAGCCAATGAACCAAGTCCGCTGAGACGCGAAGACGGACGAGTGGGTGAGCCTGGACTGCCATCCGAGTCATTGACAGCCAAAGAGGAAGAGGCCATCGACTGTTGCTGTTGCTGCTGTTTCTGATAAGGCTGAAGCCAGCTCTTGACCGTCGCGCGAGCAAAATCTAGCTCGACCTGTCTTTGCGACCAAGCCAAGTCAAGCTTTGCTCCGACAACATGAATGACAAGGTCGGTGGTCATGTTTCTCTTCAATTCTTCGATCCATGCCCGGACATCCATGAAGCTCGACATGGACGTGATGTCGTAGACAATGACAGCAGCGTGACTGCCTCGGTAGTACATGGGTGCCATACTTCGAAATCGTTCTTGACCGGCCGTATCCCACAGTTGCAAGCGCACTTTGACAGCATCGACGACGAGCTTCTTGGTGAAAAAGCTTGCGCCGATCGTGGATGGAGTCGACGCGATAGCAAATTGACCCGAGGTGTATCTGTGAACGAGCGAGGTCTTGCCGACACCCTGCGAGCCCAGGATGACGACCTTGGCTTCAAGCTGGTTGTTGGGCAGGGTTCCGCGTTCGCGAATGTGAGAAGGTGGCGAAGATACTGAAAGTGTGCTGCCGGGCGTTGAATGTGGTGGTGGCTGTGCATAGGAAAGCGTGCGACTTGGCGCTGGCGATGCGGCGATCGAGGCTGCGGCCGTAGCTTGCTTAATGGAATCTGGCGACACGTTTGCCACGGTCTGTCGACGATGATGTGTTGGCTTCGGAGCGTTCCTGCCACTGCTTGGACCATACGTCATGGCATTCGAAGGCGGAGATCGATGTGAAACAGCTTCTTCACTCTTCTTTTGAGCAGCCGAACTGATGCCATGTGTGATGGTATGACTGCGTCGAAGGAAAGCACCGGTGCTGGTTTGGAAGTTGCGCAACTTGGCCGAGACGTCGCTGCGTTCAGTGGTGCGACTCTGCTCTGCGTAGGGAGCACCCATCTGACCGAACTCGCTCAGGCCAGAGTCGAGCTTGGGACTAGTAGATGCACGTCTCCCACGAGGTCGTGTAGCGATGCCGGTTTCTGCAACATTGGTATCGGTGCATGCCGTGGCCCATGGTTGAGAAGTGGTCGGAGGCGATCGAGTGAAAGGATCTGTGGTGACCTGGTTCTTGCCTGAACCCATACTCGAGCTCGATTCTGCGAGCGGTTGAAGAGTCTCGACAGCATTTCGAGACGGTGCACGTCCCAAGCTTGGATGTGAAGTGTGGAAGCGAGAAGAAGATATGTAGGCTTTGCCACTATCTTGTTCGCTTACGGAAGGCGATACGGGCGCAGAGTTGAGGCTCTGCAAGCTGCGCAACCTTGGTCTGGACATGCGACGCGAGTGAGGAGCACGAACGGTGCGTGCAGAGCCCGACGCGCTTTCTTGGCTCGCCTGTGCTTTGGAAAGGGCTTCTTGACTAGAATCAGCCTGTGAATCGCTTGGTCCTGCTTCAGCTGCAGTGCTCGAAGATGCTGCCATGGATGACTGTACTGACTGTGGAGGAAAGTATTGGAACTGCTTCTCCTTGGTTGGAGAGGGCGTCGCGCTAGGCGATGAGAACGCCGATGGGAAAGGATGATGCGACATCGTGCTGAAGACTACCTGTGCTGTCATATTCTACAGTTTGGACACAATTATTCGGCTCCTTTGACGAACGTTTGCCCCCTGCGCTTGGTCTGTTAATTATCTTCTTGCCTGATCTATACGTGTAGATCCTTAGGGTATCGAGAGAATCGTCGACGGTGGTATATAAATTGTCTTGACGTCGTCGACGAAGGAAGATGACCCGGATCACTATCGAGCTTGGATGAAAGAACTTGTGGCGCTGTCCAGAGCGACGAAGCAGGAACTGATAGGGTCTAGATGGAGTGCATGCCGCAACGACTGCTGGATATCCGAGTGATAGGAAGAAACGAGTCGAATCCTGCGTATCGAAAGAGAATCTACGACTCTCGAGCGCTGATGACGAGCTTACGGAAAAGCTTTGCTGCGAACGGCAGGTTTGCACGATGGGTGCGAAGGACGCTTTCGGGTTGAGACGTGTGGATGAACTAGCGCACCTTGCTGGATTCGTCCGCAGGAAGAGAACGTGGGGTATGTGCAAAGGGCTGTTAGAGAAGCTGGAGGTAGTCGAGCCAAGGCGAGCCAGCGCCCGATGGGATGCTCTAAAGGCAGCTATCGATGAAAGAGTGCATACGTAGCGTGTAGCTTGTGAGGTGATACAGCCTGCCTTTGCGCAGATTCAGGTCGAATGCAGCTATCACCGAAGAGCAAGGAAGCTGAACGACCGCGAAGCTTGGCAAGAGGTGCTTGATCAGCGGTGCTAGACAGATAGCGGTGGAAGCAGATCTTGCAGTAGTTGACTCGGAGCGGAATGAGCTGCGACCGACAGAACGAAGCGAGGAGGGAGCAGTTCGATGCTGTTTGAATGCAGGAGTATGGTGCGAGAGTATCGAGCGAGAGCAAGAAGAAGTGGAGCTGGCGGAGGCAGGTGGGACCTATTGGAAAGGTAGGTCAACTTTAGAGTATGACAGCCAGGGTTTGGACCAAGATTAAGGAACGGAGGCCAAGATTAGCTCGAAAGCGTGAAGGTTGACAGGAGATAGAATAGTGGTGATGGTCGTGAGAAGCAGATCTTCCTGAGACAGGGTCTTGGATTAGAGCTGCGGTCGAGCAGAAGCGAGGCGTGGACAGTGCACGACAGGTAGAAGCTCAAAAAGGGCGTTGAGCGAGGAATAAGGTGTAAGCGTCAAGGAAGCGAGGAAGGCGACAAATGGATTGCTAGCGGAGGGGTGCGGGAAAGGTACGGTAGGAAGCCCAAAGAAAAAAATGATGAGCTGCAAGGGAAGGCAGCAAAGAAGGAGGAGTTGCGGCAACAGATGCGCCTTTGAAATGTGATTGAGAGGTGTGTGCAGCGTGCAGCTCTGGTGGCCGAGATGATGCCAGGCAAGACTGGAGGGACAGGTACTCCGCTTCTCTAGGATGGCCTAGGCGGAAGACTTGGTGGCAAGGGTCGTGCGAGGGTGTATGTCGGATACGGATAAAGATACTGTAGAAGCAAGGCGGAGAAGCAGGCGGAGACTGACAGTCTGTCTAGGTGTCGGAGAGGGAGAGGTATGGAAAGCGACGCTTGTATGCAGTGTGGGTCAGGGTGGGTTGCGTAGGCGAGGCCAAGATGAAACCGGTATGGCGGCGACAGCGGTGGCGAAGATGATGTAGGAAGCTGTATGGATGCTGCAAGCTGCAGTCAAAGGAATGCGATGCGGGATAGGGTTTCTCGAGGAGAGAGAGAGAGGGAGGGAAAGAGAGAGATGAACGTTGGGAGGGCACAATGGAGGTATGAGCACATATATTGGGATGGCCTATGTCAGCTGCAAGTTGGCTGCAACTCGATGCAATTCCATGCACCGACTGCGCTTTTCGTGCAGATCTCCACTACAAGCTGCACCCTTTTGCGCAATCACACTCTCAGCAATCACAGAAATATGCAAACGAAAGCAACACGCACCTTCTCTCGCCTTTTTCTGCCGGTCATTTGCAGAGTGAAGCTTGAACTTCACTTGGCTCCGGTTCAAAATTGGATCCCACCGAGCTGCGAAGAGAGGACCGCTCGCTCGCTCAAGTCCCGCTTCTGAGTCTATAAAGTCACACGTCGACGAATAGAGTCAGAGTTGATCCCAAACGATTTGAGCTTGTGTGGTACGAACAAGGCGGCTTGAACCGACAGACAAAGAGGTCATGTTTGCCAAAACGTAAAAACACATCAACAAGCCAAGCCACAACCGGCACACCAAAATCCAGCGTCGAATCCATAGAAACATCAAACACTCGTCGGAAATAGAATAGATTATCAATTTAAAAATCAAAAGAAATGCACAGAAAAGGGGATGCCCGGTATCGTCATTCCGACGCCTCTTTTCCAGACTAAAAAGCCTCGGCTAGCTGCGAACACGAGGACAGCTCTTTTGGCGTAGTCGGTCTAAGGTAGCCCGCTCACCTTGCCATCTTGAACAGAGTTGACCTTGTTGCAATCGAATCGAATCGACCGACCTGTCTTGCTTGAGCACACAACCTCTTGTTGGCCTTGGATGTTTTGCAGAGCAGTGAGGAGGCAAATCAAGTCGCTGTATGCGGTTCGTTGTTCCCGTTGGAAGCCGAGAAAGGGAAGGAAAATAGAGTTCAGGCCGGCAAGAGGAAAAGTAAAAGAGGTGAGATAGGGTCCAGATCTAGTCAAGGAGTAGCTTCTGGAAGTGGGAGAGAAGCACCACACGGCGCCTTACCACCGAGATGTTGCAAAGGGGCGACTGCCTGCGTCCCCGCAACAAAGGGCACGGAACCTGCCCAATGTGAAGCCATCAATTGGCAGGTTCAAACTTGTCGCAGCAACGTCATCTCCAAGCACAGGAACCGCCTCAAGGCGTAGAGATTCAAGACCATGCAAACCGTGAGGACCGAGGCAGGCAAACCCATATCGACCTGCACAGCGACGTGCAGCATCGCCCTTCTGCTTTTTGGCCTGCAATTCGGGAAATCCGACGACCGCCTTGCCCTCTTTTTCTGCTCTGCGGAAATAAGAGTCCATCGTATCGGATAGACCGGTTCTGAACCTCTCTCTCCTCAGTCTTGGCGGACAGCCACGACGTTCTCCTATCTCAACTAACTGCTGTAGAATGCGTTGCCAAGCCGCGGATTCCCATCTGTCGGCTCGACCCTTCCATCACCGTTTGTCAGATCCTAGACATGTCTTGACCCCTGTTGAGCCCCTCTTGAAGTGCCACTGCTGCTCTCGCTAGGTTGTTTCCGACACTGCTCATCGCCCTTCAAGCCAAACGATGCAGAGCAACATCAACGCACACTGGCCAAAAACGAAATGCCAGCTGGCATCCGCCAGGTTTTCTACTGCAGTCTGCTTTCGCACTTGACAGCAAACTAGTAAATGACCTCGTGAACAGCCAGCACGACAACCGACTCTGCCGAACAGCCGCGCAAGGCGGGGAGACCTTAGCCACGCAGCACTTCGGGCGTTTCTTTTCATTTGCACAAGCTCCTTGACTGCAAAACGAGTCACAGCGAGCCAAGAGAAAGAAAAATGCGGGGGAGGGGCGGTGAATTGGTAGGCTGCTTCGGCTAATCTAGCGTTGAATTTGCTAGCGAGATTTCATGCATTTTGCGTCCTCACCATTGCACAGCTTTCTTAGCTTTCTTCATTGGCACACACTCGAGCTTACATGGTCGCTTCCAGCCCTTCCTTGCTAGCAGATGCTATAGTCGGACCCGCTGCAGTCTCAGCTGACCTTCCAGGGACCGTTCGGCTGTCGGAACTCGCAATTTGTAGATCCAGCTCATAGAAGTCGGAGTGATGAACGGTGGCTTGATCAACAGGGCGGAAGCGACATGGTCTCGACCCTTCTCCTGTTTAAGAGACACTTGAGCCAACATCAAGCCTTCAGATCTTCACCATAACAGTCGTCGCATACATTCGATCGGTCTTTCCTCGACGGACTCAACACGCAAAGTGTGGCAAAATACATAAGGCGGAGACTGAAAAAGGGAACTGGGCTAAGCGAACCTTTGTCGTCAGCAAGCGTGCGGGTCAAGTTTGGACCCTGCGTTTACGAGATTTAGGCTTTTCGGATCCAATTCTAGCCTGACAATGCTTGACGGCCATTGAAGGGTTCGGCGTAGCAGCGAGAGCTACTCTTACATTGATCTTCGGTTCAAGTATCTGGTACAGCTTGTAGGTAGCGCCGTCCGCGAAACGCACATCAACCTCCAGTGGCCTTCGTAGTCGTTTACGAAACCTTGTCGGATTCAGGGAGATGAAGCCAGTGTCGTCCTGGCATCTTGAAAGTAACTCGTAGAAGCTGACTTCGGTGCCACATGTCTTCGGCTATTGCCCCAACCTTGTCCTACACATCTCACCGTCCTTCAAGATGAACCCGTCGAGGAACGGATAGATCATTCAACGTGGCGCTTAGCGGAGTCGACCTTCCATCACCTTACCAACTTTTTTTTTCCCTTTTCTTCATACACCGTGGCTAAATAGACTATCAAATGAACCAAAACAGTGGCCCTTGCCTGAGATTGGAACACCGTCAGCTGAGTTCTTCATGGTCTTTACGGCTATCCCCTGCTCGTACGACCCAGGCCAACGGCTTCTTGAACCAAAATTTCGGGCCGGTGTTGGACCCTGACCTTGCTTCCAAGCTACGCGCCTCCTGAATTACTCTAATATTTCCTGTAGCTAGACGCGTTCCTGCAGCAGGTCACATGACTTTGACGCTATTCCCTCAATGTTACGTCGAAGCAGTCTGTTGCCAATCTATCTCTGCATCTCTCTCACCTGACTCCAGATGTGCATTGAATTGAAAAGCACGCCATCATTGCTTCAAATGATGTGCTTGTGCTCCGTCTTCCTGCAAGATGCAATCTGGACCCCGCCTTGTGTCACACGCCAAACGCAGATGCAAGCTGCAGCAGCGCACGGACGAGTTTATGAAAGCTTCCGCTCTTTTCTTCTAACGCCCAGGTTTCCACAGGGTTCGCTCTCTATTGCCGAAAGAGTTGAGTCAGGGTGTCAATTGTTGGAAGAATGATGCGAAGCCCCGCTGCTTGTCCGTGACTTTGGTGTGGCAAGTTGCATGACATGAGATGGCGAAATCTACCAGTCTCGAAGCGTCCGAGCGAGTACAAGAAGAATACACAATGATGCGTGGTCTCTTCTTTCCTCTCCTCATCATCATCATCATCAATACCCCTTTGATATATACTCGAAAATGCCCGGTCTTCGTCTTGGATCCATTGCACCCAACTTTACCGCCGAGACTACTCAGTAAGTAATGGTTCTCCAGCAGTGTTGCTTGGTGATGTTGACGTAGACGTTTCTCTTCCGACTTGCAGTTTGGCAGGTGCTGCGTTGGCACCGGGGAAGGGGTAGAGTCTGCTCAGCGGTTTTGTCACATCATCCGCATTGCTAGCGACCTTTTTCTTTATGGAGTACTTAAACTTACACTCTCTTCTTTCTTTCCTTCTCTGTATGCTCTATGCCTTTCGTATCGCACAGCGGAGTTCTCAACTTCCACGAGTACCTCGGTGATTCGTGGGGAATCCTCTTCTCGCACCCTGACGACTTCACTCCTGTTTGCACTACTGAACTTGGAGAAGTTGCACGCAAGGAACCTGAATTCAAGAAGCGTGGAGTCAAAGTGATTGGTCTTTCCGCTAACGACATTGCTTCTCACGATGCTTGGATTAAAGACATCAACGAAGTTGGTAAAACCTCTGTCAATTTCCCCATTATTGGTGATAAGGATCGCAAGGTTTCGACTGAGTATGATATGCTCGATGCTCTCGATCCTACCAACGTTGATGCTAAGGGAATTCCATTCACCGTACGTGACGTCTTCGTTATCGACCCCAAGAAGGTGATTAGGTTGAAGATTAGCTACCCAGCTTCAACGGGTAGACACTTCGACGAAATCCTCAGAGTCATCGACTCCCTCCAAACCGGCGACAAGTACCGAATTACAACCCCCGTCAACTGGCAAAAGGGAGACAAAGTCATCGTCCACCCAAGCGTCCAAGGCGAAGAGGCAGAGAAACTCTTCCCAGGCTACGAAACCGTCAAACCCTACCTGCGTTTCACTAAGGATCCCTCAACCACCGCTTAATATCAGTCACAAACAACCTTGTCAAGGTTCGACGGTCTGTAAACACGCACCTTGCAATACAACGAAAGCTATTTAGCACACATCCTAATTATCAAAGATACAACAAGCTTGATCATCGTACAGCTGGCTTCGGCTCCCAAATCTCTTGTGTGAACTGCGAGAGTGGAAAGCAAATGCAATGAATTGAGCCAAGAGAGGAGAAATGCGTACATGCAGAAAACGAGATGACGAGGAAGACAAAGCGAAGGAAGATTGCAAAACGAAATGAATGCTAAAAGAAAGAAGCCCGGAACCTTGACTGATTTGAGAGACCGTCTGTACTGACCAAGCAGAAGCAGCTTACGAAGACTGCTCCTGCTTCCAAGCGACATACTCGCCATACGAACGCTGCACCTTTTCCGACTTATACCTTCTCACTCTCAATGCGTTCCTGATCTCCTCTGTGATCCTACCGTTAAACCCAGCTTTTCTGATGGCTGAATCGATCGCCTCTTGCTTCGTCCATCCCTGATCTGGAATGACATCTGGTAGATAGGTTGCGGTCAAAAAAGTGGGGCCTAAAGCTGACTTCGAAAAGCGGGACGCTTTCTTCGCACTGGCAGGAGCCGGCGTACTCGCCCCACTCCCCGACGAAGAGCTTGCGCTATCCTCATTGCCTCCGCTCAGCAACGGCTTTGGCGCAAGCGCAGGATTCGGCAAATGAATGTAGATCCCATGCACACCGACTTCCCAATCGAGATAATCATCGCAATCTTCAAAGCCGGTGAGGAGCGAAACTCCGCACTCCAGGCGCGGTAGTTCGGCCGACGAAATGGGTGAAAAGCGTCGATCCTTGAATGCAGAGATGCTAGCATATTCGGCAAGACCTTGAGCAAGTGGATAGGGCTCAAAAGTGCCAATGCAACCTCTCAAGCGGGGAGTGGATCGAGAGGAGGAAGATGGAAGAATCGATTTGCGGACGGAGCTGTGGGGAAAGATGTTCCAGGTGACAAAGAGTGGATACTCTTGTCCATCGTGGTCGAAAGGTGGAGTTGGTTCGGGGGAAGAGCTGGAGTTGAGTTCGTGTTCGATGATCATGAAGCAATAATAGCAGTGTTCGGGTAGGGCTGCCGAAGATGCAGCGCTGGAGGATGAGGGGGCCATTGCAAGGGTAGTGCGAGTACGATGGGTGTGATGCGGTTGAGACAGTGTTCGTGATTAAAGTTGTGAGAAACGATGCTATGATGTGCAAGCCGGGCACAGAGAACAAGAGTCGACTTGGATAGAGAGAGCTTCGGAGGCAATGCGAGATGGGTGGAACGGGGAAGGGTTGGAGTCGAGCGTCAAAGGAACTGATGCCTGCGTCGCTGAACTCGGTGGGCTTGTACAGCGAAAGGAGGACCAGCTCGTGACGACGCTCAAGATAATGAGGAAGATGCTAGATGAGGGGGAAAGTGCGCTTGTATGAGTAGTGGCGATGATGACGGTGGAAAGAGATGGTCGAAGCCATTTGAAAGAGGGAGCAGGAACTGCGCAGCCGAGCATGCCCTGACGGTCAGAAAGAGCTGCCTGAGCGGCAAAATTTGGCTGGACCCTGCGTCAGATAAGCATCGGACAGCTCGACTCAGCAGCGTTTGGCCACAAAAAAGGCAGGGAGAAATGGAACAAGAAAAATGGCTGCGAAAAAGAATGCACCGAAAAAGCCCCACAAATCATCATAGTCAAGCCAGGATCTGCGCCTGATCTTTGCTGCCTTGACTTATTGTTGACCGCAGAGCAAGCATCGAGGATTTGTCGGAGGGGCAAAACAAGACCATTGAACTCTTCTTCGCTATTTTGGCATCGCACTTGGCCTTCCAGAGCAGAAAGGGCGGCATAACACTACAAAATGGCAAAATATTTCTTGCTGCGACAAGAGGTGCTTCTGCCAAGGATCGCATCCTAGATCGGGACATGCCGACCTTTGAAAATGACATCAGCTTGCTGCGCGTCTTTTCCTTTTCAATTTTCCGCTAAAATGGGGCAGAGGGACGTGCGCACCTTGCCCTAAAAAAGTGAACAAGACAAACGTGTCAATCGTGCATCGTGCATGTTGTTTTTCTCGCAAGTTCTCCTCAGGCCAACGTGCCCTCCAGCTTGCTGCTAACTTATGCAGACCTCCACTCTACTCTCAAAATCGCGCATGGGGCGGCGATTCACGTAGCCAACTCAAGCGGTTGCTGGAGGAGACAAGCGATTCGGATGGGGCTGCACTCGGTGGATGAGGAGTATGAATGCGGATGAATCCGATCAAGCAAACGGCTTAGAGAGGGAGAGAGAGGAAGGGAGATAGTGTGAACGACAGTCAATCTGAAGCGTGAGAGGATGGACAAGGGAAAGGTGAAAGCGGCCAAGTGCCAAAGATAGATCTCGGAGAGAGAGAGAGAGCGCCAAAGGAAAGCAGGGGTCGAGACAAGGGTTCGCAATTGTTCATCATGGATCGAGGCGCTCTGCCTGTCGAGGTGTTGAAAGCAAGCGCCTTTTGCTGCTGTCACTCGTGATCGTGTTGCTTGCTGGCTTTCATAGACTGATCTAAGCCCTCCTCTCTCTCTCTTTTTGCCTCGCCTAGCCTTTTGTGTGTCGATGACCCTCAATCTGGTTCCGAGTTCGTCCCTCTACAGTATCCTCTGTGCGCGTGCTCTTTGGTGTTGGTCCGGATTACAAATAGACTCTGTCGCCTCCGTCCGCTCCGCACGTAGCTACAATTGACAACCGCGTGATCACACCGTTTGCGTTCTTACTTCCCTACCACATCCATTTATCCATCCGATCCGACCATTCAAACAAGTCGCAATCATGTCCAACCTTCCCGGTCTCCTCATTGACATCGTAAGTCATCCTGCCAGCTCCTTGCCTTCTCCCCCCCATTCTCTCTCGCTCTTCACAAAACATGCCGCTGACATTCCTTCACTTCTCGTTCTGCTCCTCCTGTTTGTGGATGTCTCTCGTTGCACTTGACAGCCCCGCAACCCTATCCTTGCGGTAGGTATCCCCGTTGCCGTCGGCATCGTCAACGGCTTCGCCACCAAGTCGTCCAACTACTCTGCCGATTCGGTCTGGTACAAGTCCCTTAAGAAACCCAGCCTCAACCCCCCCTCGAGCTACTACGGTATCGTTTGGCCCGTCCTCTACGCTTCCATGGGTTGGGCTTCCCACTTGACCGTTCGCGCCCTCGACCGCACCCCTCCTGGTCTCGGCCGCGACGTCGCCAAAAAGGCCCTCTCGCTCTACTGGATCCAACTCGGTCTCAACGCTCTCTGGTCTCCCCTCTTCTTTGGTGCCGGCAACGTCGGTTTGGCTTTGGTCAACATCGGTGCTCTCACCGGTACTGTGGGTTACTGGGCTGCTACCGTGAAGGAGGTCGATGAGACTGCGGGTCTGTTGGCTATCCCTTACGTGGGTTGGTTGGCCTACGCCACTTATTTGAACGCCAGCATCTGGTGGCAGAACTACGGCTCGTCCAAGTTTGGCAAGTTGAAGAAGGAGGCCAAGGACCTTTAAAGCCGCTGTTGTGTTTTGATGTAACTCTATAAACTTTTTTCGGTTCTGCAAATTGATTCGTCGATCTAAAGAGAAGACGAGAGTATACGAGAAAAAGACTGTGTCTGGGCGTGGTTCAAAGTGTATGACTCTTGATTCGGTTCGTAAGCACTCAGGGCGGTCCAAAGCAGCCGATGATGGACAGAATCTGTAGGGAGTGTTACTTTGCTCAAATGCGTAACACACACAATATCACTTTCCAACCAGGTGTACAATCTATCGTCATTCCGTCTGATCAACTTGATCAACCCTGACGAACCGAGCTCCTATCCGTATCGACGCTATCCCTCCTATTCTTGATGGGCATAAATTGACGATCGGGATCATCTTGGCCGAAGAACACGGTCGATCCTTCCACCATACCCCTCTCAACTCTACTGTCTCTGCTGCTGTGGGCTTCGAGTTTGGACATTGCATCGTCGAAGTCCATATGCGTAGTGAGGGGTCTTCTTGGTAAAGGGGTTAGAGCGTGACGTGCGTCTAGGTTGATACTGAGGATGTTGCTCGAATGTGCGCCTTCGGAGACGCTGATTAGTAACGAGTACTGCTGCTGTTGTTGTTGTTGGGATTGAGGTAAAGATGCGGTAGAAGGGCTCTTATGAAGGCTATTGGCACTGCTTGTGGTGCCAGAGGAGTTCGAGTTGCGTTCGTACACTTCAAAAGTGATACTGGCAAAGTAGTCCAAAGGTGGCGATTTAGGCATCACCACATTGAGCTCGGATGCCAAAACCAAGTTCAGCAAAGTATGGATATGCGATTCTTTAGTAAAATAAAGACTGCAGATACCTTTACTCTCCTTGGACCCCTTCAAGTCTTCGACGATATTCTTGAGGAGTGGCATTGAAGTCAAGAATCCAATCTCCTCCTTCTCTTCCGGTGTAATACCGTATTCTCGCGGACAGATGAACGAGAAGAGCGCCAACGCTTTGCGGTAAAGCTCGTGAAGTCGAACAAGTCGCTTATCCAGATCCTCGTCGGTAACGGCTGGATCGGCAAAGACAGTCTCGATAAACTGACGGTTATGCAATCCATCGTGACTCAACATGTCGTACAGTTCGGAAGAGCGCGAAGGATCGTGGGGATCTTCCTCGAAATCGTTGAAGAGTTTCTCCCATCTTTCGCGGAACAATTGAGGCGTTTCGTGCGTACACCACCTTGTCTGAACACGATCAATACTTTTACCCAACGTCTTGTAGTTCTGTCGCATAACTTCACGAAGTTCAGCGAGCAATCCAGCAATTTCCAAAGCAAGCTTCGCGGGAGGAGGCAAGTCTTCCGGCCAATCATCCGGAACCGTATTCGCCTCCGGTGAATCAGGTCGCAAAGAAGCTTTCAATTTCTTCTTGACCACATCCATCACATCCTTGGCAGCGTTGGAATCGTCCAACAGATCTTTGCGGATGATCATCTCCTTCTCTCCACTCGACTCGTCCAAAAACGCAGCAGCAAAGATCTCCGCTGACGCCGTTACACGTCGCTCCGACGAAGTGTAAACAGTGCAGTTGGAAAGAGCATCGGCGTTCATGATGATCATGTCCTTGCGCATGTTTCCACCAAAGTCCCGCGCTTGGTGACGTGCTGCATGCGAGAATTCACCGCCCCACTTGATGATGAGTTGCATCTTGGCGAGGTCGCCCGAGGTCTTATCGAAGCTAGGCTTGATCTGAACTTTGGTACCTGGCATATCTTTCTTTCGGTTGATAAGCTGGATAATCAGCTCGAGATCCTCGACGTTGGCACCGGGCAAAGCGAGTGCCTCGGAAGCAGCGGTCGAGACGAGATCCAACTGCGTACGCAAGATGATCTCTTCCCTTCGACCCTGAAGCAGAGCGATGAGCGGAGCAGCCCAGGTCTCGGAAGGCTTGAACGAGCGCTTGAGTTTCTGCTTAGGTGTGCGATCTCCGTGACGGAAGACAGTGACGCTAGCCTTCAAGTTCCAAGCCGATCGTTCGCGTTCACGTGGACTAGCGCTTCCCACTCCACTTCCCGAACTTCCAATAGGACGTCTTACAACGTTCTTATTGCAAAACTTGCTCAAGATCTCGGCGCACTTGTCATAGTAGAAGTCGTTTCCCTTGACGAAACTCCATCCGTTCACATCGATGACGTAGCTCTTTCCACCAACGCGGAGCAAGTCGAAACCACAAATGTTTTGCTTGAATGCTTGGGAGATAGAGGTGGCCATCTTGATCTCTTCGTCGCTGAGTTTGGTGATGTATCGGATCTCCTTGCCGTCGGGATTGCGTTTGACGACGCCGTCCACGACGGGGGACTTGCGCGTTTCGGCGTGGACAAAGTGCGGACCGATAGTGTAGACTTTGATATCTTCGGCATTGTCGACGTCCATGAACTCTTCGTAGATGTAAGAGCCGTCGGTACGGGGTTCAACGAGGTTGGGATCGTATTCGGATGATTTGTTGCCGACTTTGCGGAAGAGTCGGCGACCTCCACCACCTCGTCCTTGGTCGAAATAGATGTGGATGTTGTGATCCTCGCCTGATACAGGCTTCTCGACGAAAGGCTTGGAAATCTTTTGACCGCCAATGGTGAGCTGATCGTAAGTTTCGAGTTTGCATTCCTTAGGGTCTCGATCCTTGCGCAGATCTACACCGACCCGTGTCTTGAGGTCCTCGATAATGACATCTTCCAGATCAGGTCCGCCGTCACGGTCTACCTCGAGTCGTCGCGGAGTTGGGACACCAACCGTGTCGAGAATAGCCAACACGGCTCGACGATCCCACAGCACCTGTTGGAGGCGAAGATCGTTAACCAGCACCGGCTTGCGAAGATCCGCATACGCAACAGCCTTCTCTAGAGGAAAACCAGTGGAGAAGAAAGAGATGAGAACATCGACGATGGGCCAGTCCTCTACCGGTTCGTCGAGGATGACCTTTTCACCAAAGATAGTGACATCGAATTCCTTGGTGCTGATGAGACGGTTGAGAATGTTTTGCATGGGTTTGCTACGAGCCTTGCGGTCCATGGCCGCTACGCCGAGCTGGATCCTCTCCATGCTGAACGTTGATTTGCTTGTACGTAGACGAAGCCTAGCGTTTGTGAGGGACTGAGATGGAGTTTGCGGGAAGGTTTAAGCTAACGATTCACGATGTCGTATGCTTTCGGAGAACCACAAAATCACAAATGGCGGCAATCGGAAATTGCCCGAGAAAAAGAAAAAAAAAAAAAGGAGAAGCTTACCTGCACTTGGACTCGGCCTTTTTTCTTTCCTGCCGCGTCCGTGCACTGCAACGCTGCATATTGTAGGAAGAGTGCAATTTCTTTCCCTGTAGGAACTCCATTTGGTCAAGCTTACACCGCCAGACAATACTGTCAGTATTAGACAACGATCAAGGAAACGACTTTGAGAGCCACAGCCAAGGTCCCCACGGGGTATCAATGGTGCGGTAGAAATTGATTGCATCGGAAGATCCTTTTTGATTGTGCACGCTTGTGCCGCTTTTGTGCGCACGTGCGACTCGCGGACCGCATCAAGCCGTACCTTACAAACCAGCTGGCCGGCGTTGTCTTAATATAGTGGCCAGCAAAGCCGAGACCATCTTGCGCAGCATCGTCTCTACCTGCTCCAGGTGCAAAAGTCTGCTTTGCAACTTTTGAAGAGCTGGTTAGCAAGAAAAAAAAGAGAAAAGGAAAAAGAAATGATGTTTCAGTCAAAAGGGTGCAACACATCAACACCGAGCGACGTTTGCCGTCAGCGTCTGCTTGTGGCCTCAAAGCGTGCCTTTGGAAGGCCCCTCTTTGGTGGAAATACCAGATCAACACACAGCTCTGCACCCAGAATTTCGGCACTTTGACCCCCGCTTTACGCGCCCAGAGCTGTCCCTGCGTGTTTTCGCTTGAGCAGCTCCGAGCAACTCGCAGCCTCAGGCGCTAACAAAGCAACACCAAACTTGCTCGTTGTTATAGAGATACAGCCACGTTCATCTTCTTCTTCTGCATCTCCTACATCTTCACACAGCTGCAACAGCTCGTGTCGCTTGCTTCGACCGCTGACACCTTCAGACTACACATCAACGAACTGCCGTTGAGTCAGCTCCTCCTTCGTCTGGTGATCAAGCGTTGCGGACCTTCCGAGCACATTTGAGCTCCAGCCAGCGAGCACAATCGACCGAACGACAAAATCATGCCGCGACCTACTTCACTTCGCTCTCTGCAAATGCCGCAACGTCATCACGATGCGAGCGGTCATGCCTTCCCTCAAGCTCCTCCTTCGCCATCTCTTTCCACAACAACAAGAGCGTCGCTTGACTTCCCATCAAGACCAGCTGTGTTGATTACTAGAGCGGATCTTCGAACATCGCTTGCCGCATACGAAGCATTGCTGGCCTCAGCAAAGGCGTATACCTCGGCGATGCTAACCATGGCGAAAGCGTCTTCTGACTTGGCATGCGCCCTCGAGACATGTGCTCGCGTCAAAGGTGCACACGAATCCGGTCCTGGACTGCAGGCAGCCAGTGGTCTTCATTTCCTCAAAAGCAACTACGAGCAGGTGCTTTGCGATACATTCTGGAAGGACTTCTCGATCCCCCTCCTCAGCCACTACGACACGTATCGTTCAGCTTGCACCGACCGTCAGGTGCAAAACGACAAGGCAGTATCTGAGAAATCGAAGGAGCTAAAGGAGGCAGAGGCGAGGAACAATCGGGCTGGTCGAAAGAAAGAGCGTGATCTCAACTCCTTCCGTCGAGCACTAGCCGAGCTACAAGCTCATGTGGATGCGATCGACGAGCTCAAGGGTCAATACTACAACGAGGTGCTCGATGCCGAGCAGGAGGTTTGGTCGTTTATCGAGAGCAAAGTAGCGCTCATTGTGCGTTCGCAGATCGATGTTTCGGAACGTATCAGTTCGAAAGGTCTCAACGATCCTGTGCTCGAACAGATGCTGGCGGCCATTCCTGACCCCTTTGGTAGCTATGGCCCAGCCAAACAGGATGGCGAAATTTTTAGCATCCTGCCTCCCATCTCTTTGCTCAGCTCCGGCGCCAACAGCGTTCATAACACTAGCACAGAAGCTGCCACTACCAACGAAACCAGCATGACTGACGCCGATCTCACCTCAGAAGAGACCGCAAATGCTGCTGTCGGCGGCACCACCAGCACCACACCCAGCGGGCTCGGCAAAGTAAAAAGTGTTCTGCCTGCCAACATCATGTCCCCATCCACGCCGAGCAGAGGGCTTTCTCGCGGCGGATCTTTGGAGTCGGCCGCGAAAAGCTTCTCTGCCGCTGCAACGCCTACACGCGCATCTAGCTCGAACCGCAACGGCACGGGCACAACATCCGAGGATCTGCCATCGTCATCTACACCTAAAGGATCTCGCGGCACGAGTGCTTCTTCGGCAGAGACTCCTAAGGCGCGCAACAGCAAGAACGCTTCTTCACTGAACGGACCGACGCATCTCGCACGCGATTCACTCCTGGGACTGTCGGCTGTATCCGAAGCGACGACTGCAGTGTCGACGTCTGATGGCAGCTCGCATACTGCATCTGGAGGGTTGTTTGGATCCGAGAGTGTAGACTTTGAAGATTTGTTGTCGCGTGATCAGCTTCGAGGCGATGCCAAGGCCGATGCTGGAGTCGATGCGGATCACGCCGATGCACGTTCTTCTGACAAAACAACGCTAGCTCAAAGCGATCCGACAATGGGCAGCGACGACGGTGCAGATAGCGCAAACTCGAACGCGACAGCTGCTGGCAGACTCCGTCAAGTGCTGAGTATCATTGAAGAGGACGCCAACGGTCCACACAGCAAAGCAGCACCATCGGATACCACCTCCAGACCCACCTCTTCGATGTACGATGCTGGGCCAGATCCTTTCGCCGACCCTGTTGGACAGGACAAGCACGCAACCAGCTCCTCGTCGGTGATCGCTGATGCTGTTAGAGCCGACAACCAGACTTCTAAAGCAGGATCTTTCGCAGACGAAGTAGAGCCAACGTTAGCGAACAAAGATTCAACCGACACGACAGCTTCACGTCATCGCCGTACACCATCCAAACTCAGTATCGACTGATGTTCATCGCCACATCTCCACGAGGGAAGGATATCCTTCATCCTCGAATTATTCACGACCAATCATGACCTTTAACGACCCTCTCAAACGAAACACCCATTGTTGTACGCATATCTTGCCACACAGTACTAAAGCAATACATATTATACCCCTTTTCTGGAGCTGACTTGCGTCATGTGTTGAAGTCGTGTGCAAAGGTGCCTCTCTGGAGGTGTGGAGTACCAAAAGGGTGGTGTGTAGAGCTCGCAACGATGAGGGGCGAAGAAAGTTGTGTGGTATCGTGCGAAATGAGGGTGTTGGATCGAAGGGAAGAAAGGGTTTTTGGCGGTGGAATCACGTCACTGCGCATTTTTTCTTCACCGCCGACTGAACACAATCAGGGAAAAAGGGAAGGCTGGTCCATCGTCGTCGAATGCAATGCCACGTAACCGTACCGACTCCATCGTTGCTTCAGAAAGGATTCGACTGCGGTCTCGACTCATCTTGGTTCTTCGTTCTCGAGTCAAAAGCGGCGCCGCAATGCATACTGAAGAAGCAACCAGGTTACAGGTGGATGCGTCATGAGCGAGGCTGATCCGACGAAGGTAGTCGAGGCTGAAGGTAGGATTGGTTTCTGCTCACGAGACCTCATTTGATGGGCAGAGTACTGTATCTAGGCTCGGTAGAATCAATCGGGTTCAGAAAGACGCTTCTGTCGCCTCCAAGACTAAGCCGTACCCGGTCGACGCACCGCCTTCTTATTGGCTCAACCGCTCTTTGCAAGTCTCACAAAACACACTCGTTGCAAACCAGTCAACCTGCTGCGGACCGATTGTTCCTACGAAGTTGTTCTCAGCTGTCGTTCGAATGGTCCATACAAAGCATCGTGGTGATCAAAGAAGAAGATGCCCTCAAAAAGGTTTTGTTGCCGTGCAGTGGTGAGGAAGGCCGGACGATCACATTTTTGCTCAAAAGCATAGAAGCGTGGGCCAACGCAGAAAGGTGTCACTTTGCAGAAAATTGCCAGCTGCAAGAAAAGCGTTAAATTGAAGTCATCGCCCTTGCCCTACCAAACACGAAGAGAGGGAAGGAGAAAGGAGAGGGCTTAAGTGCCGTGGTCGCGTGTGTTGGGTCATTCCAACACCAAGAGAGAAGCAAGAGAGCAGGCAAAATGTGGAGTAAAATTGACAGAGTGACAGACTGAGCGGGGGAACGGGCCATGCGCGTCACTCAACTCTGCATCCTGTGACCTGGCTTTAAGCTGCTTGGTTTGGATTGGTTCGGGTCGGCTGGCTTACTGCCTTTGGTTGAGCGCAATACAGTAGCTCGTCACAAACAGCGTTCGGTCCCATCCGACTCTAGCTCAGTCAGAAGCAAAGCAGAGAGCACCTACTTAAACCCAGACCCTTGCTCGGCTCGACCTTCCTTCTCCTTTCCTACCACAACACATACCAACATACAATCCGTTCAACGAACGACAAGCCTCGCTCACAACGCTTCACCTCTTATTAAACCACAAACCCACCCACACACACGGCAAAGAATCCATCCAACATGAAGACCTTCCACAAAGTCGTCTACAAGCCCGACTCGCAATCCACCGACGAATTCATGGTCATCGTCAACGGTGACGAATACACCAAATGGATCAAGGGTGACAAGACTATCCCCCTCGCTGATGTGGTGGACTCGTTCGACGTCTTCCACACCGGCACTGGCGCCCAAGGAATTATGGGTAGGCCAAGCAAGCAGTTGCTCGACACCATCTTTGATAGCCACAAGGACGTCGATGTGGTGACACACATCTTGGAGAGGGGCCAGCTGCAGACGGCGAGCCAGAAGGAGGCGTACAGTACGACAAACGATGCTAAGCAGGGTCAGAACTCGACTTCGAAGGGTTCGGGTGCTGGGTTTGGCGGTCGTTAATGGGCTGAATAGCACAAAGATGAAAGAAGAAGAAGAAGGAGAAGAGGGGGAATCGGGGTACACGTCTTGTTGCGTCAATCAAACACGTTGGATTTCGCCTGAGGTATGGTCGGAGGGGCCACTTATACAGCTGTTCTCGTTCGTGATGTCGCCTCTTTCCTGGTAGATTGAGGATGGCTTTGGTTCGAGAGCGTTCGCATCGCTCCCCGTCTCGTTCGGCATGTTGCTTGGAGCAGCCTCCTTCCAAAAGCTAGTTGAAATGGAGACATTGCTTCCGTCGGTCGCTCGATTCCCCACACTCATCGTTATAGCGTTCAATACTGTATTACAAACAACCCCCTCACACACATAATCAATCAAACCAACAAAGATCAAACACACACAGACA
Organism: Pseudozyma sp. M118-08B; assembly: GCA_037039655.1. Lineage (NCBI taxonomy): Eukaryota > Fungi > Basidiomycota > Ustilaginomycetes > Ustilaginales > Ustilaginaceae > Pseudozyma > Pseudozyma sp. M118-08B. The sequence goes on along the minus strand of JAXQGJ010000064.1, from coordinate 31,185 downwards.
AAAGCTGGAACTCACATCGCATGCTACCCCACAAAGTAGTGCGACTTTGATAAGACGCGAATTGAGTCTGCATTGTATTCAGCCCCTAGCTTAGGTAAAAGCAAGTGAAACGATGTGAGATAGGACATCAACGTCGACGTCTTGCACCACCAAAAGCTCTTGCGGCGTCCCTCCTGTTTCTTCTCGAAGCTCTGACGTTTGCCTCTTCGAGTTTTTCCAAATCTTCATCGTTGAGTCTTTCCAAGAGGGGGCCGAATTCTCGCGAGTCATGCCAGTCTCGCCAAATGCCCTCTAAGGGTCGAGGGCCACGAGAGAGGATTTCGCGAACTGTATACGTGGCGTTGTGAAGGCGTTGTGAAGCGCTTAGCTTAGGTTCGGTGGGAGTTGCGGGAGAGGCTGGGTTGTCGGTGGATTCGGCGAGACGAGCGGAGGATCGGGTTGCGACTACGGAGGGTAAGGAAGAAGAAGAGGGTTGGATGGCGGGGGTGGAGGTGCCTTCGCGGGTTGGGGCGGCTGTGGCGGTAGCGGTGAGGTGGAGCGTTTCAACGTCTTCTTCGTCGTCGTCTTCGCCAGCGTTTGCAGCAGGGGTTGAGGCAGTGTCGGGTGCGCCGGTATCATCGTCTGCTGTGACTTGGCCATCTTGGGCGTTTGTCTCAGGTTTGATGTCTTCATCCTCCGTAACTACTTCTGCTGCTGCAGGGCTAGGCTGTACCGAAGGCTCGCGCGTCCCCTCACCCGACTGCACTTGCGACTGCGTCTCGGATCCCATTCCCCCCGCCGTCGACTCTCCCCTTTCCAACTTCTTCCTCTGCTTCTCCATCTTCTCCGCATGCAACTCGGCCCAAGCGACCTCAATCTCCTTCTCCTTCTCCTTCAACACCCTTCCACTCCCGACCAGTCCCAACTCCAACGCAGCACGCTTATGGTTGATCAACTGCTCCCTGACGCTATTGGCTACCAAAGCTTGAGCTTCACCTGTCAATCCCAGATCGTCGCATAGTTTCCTCGCGAAACCTTCGGGTGTCAGGGGAGAGCACAGGTCCCATTCGAGGCGATCACGGAGCATGTGTCGTAGGATTTGGACTTCGTAGTCCACGATAACGCGGAGATCGTCTTCAAAGTCGCCGAGACCCTTGTTGGCGTCGAGTCGTTGAGCCATGCGTTGGCGCCATTCTCGTTGGCTGGAGTCGAGGCGAGCTAGACCCCAGTCCCACGATCGACCTTCTTTGATTGCTTCTTCTTCCGCGTCGTATTCGGTTGGGTTGAGCGCTGGTATCGACGAAGATGGTTCCTTTTCGTTCAATTCAAGGCGTGCAGAAGCCCAAACGCCTCCCGCTGCCGGTTCCATCTCGATATCCGCTACACCGGTCGCATCGTCAATTTGCTGATTGATCATGTTCATGATCTGCGTAGCATATGGTTCCACCGGAATATCCAAATCCTCCAACAACAATTTGGCGAAATGATGAGGCGAAACGAGCCTTTCGTTCATATTCCACGTAAAAGAGTCTTTGATTCGATACTGTTCCGCTTCGAGATCGATCTTGATCGGTACCAGGATCTCATTCCTTCCAGCCTGCCGCGCAAGGTCATCGTCATTGTGGTAGACGTGGTTGGTGCGGTGGAATACGCGTTTCGCAACCATCTTGGACGCTGGTGGAGGCAGACCTAGGTATGCGCGAGATGACTCTTCTTCGCCATCGTCATCGAGACCTCGTTTGACGCCTCGAGAGCTGGCACCTTCGTCTTCGGTTCCTAGTTCTTCTTCGAAATCGTCATCGTCACTTCCTGCTTCGGCGTAACGGATGAAGCCTGCGGCTGCGCGTCTGCTGCGTCCGCTAGCTCGTGATGCACGGTACGGTGTTGATCCTCCAGTTTCGTGGCTAGGGTTGCTGAAGGGATCGAGTGGCTTGCCGGAGGATGGATCGTACCATTCCGATGACGGCACGACTTGAAGAAGATTGGTGGTTCCGGCTTTGATACGTGCTGGGAAGGTGCTGTACATAGCCTGTGGGACGGTAGGTAAAGATGCTGCCGAGCCGAAGGGACGTGGCGGTGCTGAAGGTGCGCCTGGTGCAATCGGTGCAGTGCCCCGGCCCATGAAGTAGGCATCTGGGAGCTTTTGCAAATCTAAAGGATTGGGTGCCTGACCGTGTGGTTGCATGCTCATCGAGTGTTGGAATGATGGATGTGCTGATGAAAAATGCGGCTGTTGGGACAGTATTGTCGACCCAGCTTGAAGAAGGCTACTGCTGGAAGCGGACGGCGTCTGGTGGAAGGACGGGCGACTACTCTGACCCGGATGCATTGGTGCTGGCGAGGCGTGACCTGCTGCTTCGTAGCGTGAAGAGCTCGACGTGCCATTCGCTGTGGCCGCGGGAGGTACAGCATTCGATGGGACGTAGGACGAGGTTGACGCTGCGACCGGTGTGGATGGTCCGGGTGTCTGTGCAGGCGACTGATGCCCGGACGTCGATTGACGTGCTGAGCGACGTGGACGATCCATCTCGACTAGACTGCTGCGTGGTCCGAAACGCTAATGATGCTGCTCGAGATGAGACACTTCGTGACCAAGGGTAGGGTCAACTTGATGTTTGCAGATTGCCAAGCGAGCGGGCGACAGCAGGCCGTGCTGCTCTTGGATACAGTAGAGACAGTGACGTTGACGATGCAAGTAGGAGGTGGATGACGGTTGTGCGACGACAGGCGAGCGATCAAGATGAAGATGCATTTATTTCAAAGATCCGAGAGCGCAATTCAAGACCTTCGCTTCCACCGACATACTAACTCTGGCGTTCTGTAGGATCGCCGCCGCGAGAGAGAGAGACGCGTTTTAAAATCACAGCTCTGACTTGCCCGCCAAACAAACGAAAGCGCTTTTCCTCTTGCCGCGACCCCACTCAAAATTCCACATCGGCCCTAATCTGGTTGGAATGAGAGCCCGATGCGAAGCTGTCTCGCGATTCGGAAGATGTAAAAGGGTTCTGCTGCTCAACAGTGCAGTCTTCCTCCTCCACCAAGGATTTCTTCTGGAATCTCTTGCATCCTGGCTCCTGCCTTGCAAATCTTATATATCACATTCAAGGCCCATGCTTGCTCGAACCGCCGAGACGACAGGGCGCAGGGTCCTGCGTGAGCGTTTTGCGCAACTGTCTGCACCTCTGCAACAATGCTGTCGATGCAGTCTTGCCGTTCAGTCACTCTTACTCCCTCAAGTCTTACGTCAACCTCGAACTCGAACATTCGCAACCAGTACATCGCTATTGCACCAAATTCAGCAGCCAGCACAGGCGTCATCATCAAAGCTGGCCGACACTGAGGATACTACGAGCTCCAGCTCCCACAACGAAGCATTCTACGGCGCCTTCCCACCCCGAACACATACATGCGGCGAGCTTCGTCCCTCCCACGCAGAACAGCAAGTCATCCTCACCGGCTGGCTTCAGTCGTCAAGACAGGTCTCAAAGCAGCTAGGATTCATTACCATATTCGACCACAGCGGCAGCGTTCAGCTCAAAGTTCAACCCACCTCGGAAACACCCAATCTACTCGATTCCTTGGCGTCAATACCTTTGCAGAGTGCCGTTCTCATCCGAGGCAAAGTAGCATTGCGGCCAACCGGCGACTCGAACGCAAATCAATCAACAGGTTCGATCGAAATCCTACCATCGAGCTTCACTCTCTTGAACCCAGCAACGCGCGATCTCCCCTTCCAGCCCTCCGACTCGATCCACGCAGACGGCGTTGCAGCTGAATTGAGAGCAAGATATCGCTACCTTGACCTTCGCCGACCTTCGCTTGCCGACAACATTCGATTGCGTAGTCGCATTACGCACACCATCAGGAATTATCTGTACGACGAAGGGTTTCTGGAGATCGAAACGCCGGTGTTGCTTCGGTCAACCCCGGAAGGAGCCCGAGAATTTCTGGTGCCAACGAGAGCGTCCTCCGCTTCTGCCGATCCGACATTCTATGCGTTACCACAATCGCCTCAGCAGCCGAAGCAACTATTGATAGCTTCCGGTGTCACGGACAAATATTTTCAGATTGCGAAATGCTTCAGAGACGAAGATGGGAGGAAGGACAGGCAGCCAGAGTTTACGCAGATTGATCTTGAGATGGGATTCATTAGCGGTGGACCCAAAAACGAGCCAACATCTGCATCTGTATCTGCGCAAGCTTCGTCATCTGAGACCGGCGCATCGGATCAGGCGATAGATAGCAGGGATGCTCAGGGAGCATGGAGGATCGGGGGACATCAAGTTCGAGATGTCATCGAAGGACTCGTGTCACGCATCTGGAAGGCAGCTGGGAGGGGCGGCTTGCCAACCCGCTTCCCTGTTATGTCGTATTGGACCGCCATGTCTCGATACGGCTCGGACAAGCCGGATCTCCGCTACGACTTGGCTCTTCACGACATATCATCCGGATTGGTTTCTGCTACTGACTCCGACGCCCCTCTAAACGATTCATCTTCAGGACTTAGCCTAGAAGTACTTCCATACCAGCACACCTCGGCAGGATCACTATCCAAGAAGGAGCTTGACACCATCCTCTCGCCCTTCGAGGGCAAAGTTGAACGATTCCGCATATCGTCCAAGGACAACGTGCATGAGCTTGCAGCTCTACTGCTAAAAAAGAGCGGTCTCACTCGAAAGTACCTGTCTGAACTCGAGGACGATCTCCCCGCATCAGAAGTCAACGTCGAGCACCTAGCGACCACGTTGCGCACCGCTATCGAGGCGGAGGCACGCGAAGGAGCAGAAGCAGGACTACCAGTGGACGTATTCGTCTCGCTGCGTACAGATCCACCTGAAGGCGGAAGTACGGTTTTGGGCGATGTGCGTAAATCGCTCGCTGCCGCTTTGGCCGACAAAAACCTGCTCAAGCTCAGAGGGGATACGTTTGCGTGGATCACAGAGTTCCCTCTCTTCACACTTGCTGATGAAGACAAGAATCAGCTCTCCGCTCTCTCTTCCTCCGCTGGAACATCAACGCGTTGGCAATCGAGTCACCATCCTTTCACAGCGCCCGTTGCTGGAGACATTCACCTCCTTCTCCCCTCCCCCTCTCTCGATGCGACATCAATAGCGAAAGTAAGAGGTCAGCACTACGACCTCGTCCTCAACGGGCAAGAAATTGGCGGAGGTTCCGTGCGTATCCACTCTCGCAAGTTGCAAGAAACAGTCTTCCGCAACGTACTCAATCTGGACGACTCAGAAAGAGCAAGGTTCTCCCACCTCATTCACGCACTAGACTGCGGTGCACCCCCACACGGAGGTATCGCTCTGGGTTTCGACCGTTTAATGGCCATCCTATGCAATACGGAGAGTATAAGAGATGTAATTGCGTTCCCCAAGCAAGGATCGGGTACGGATCCGCTCTTCGGAAGTCCAGCACCCCTAAGGGACGCAAACGAAGGGGGTGAGACGGCCAGTGATAAAGTGTTGAGGTTGTATGGTTTGGCAAAGGCCGCAAGTGGCGGAGACAAGAGCTAAGGTCACACCTTGAAGCAAGTCAAATGGATGAAAAGAAGCTTTTCTTCTGAAAAAGGGAGAGGAGTCTAGAAATACAAGCTTATGGGATACATTCGAGTGTGATTTGTGAAGCAAAAAAATGAAAGTTTGCTCAGGCCTTCAGATCATGTTACGAAGCAAGACCTTGTAGCAGTCCTCATCATACGGTTTGCCATCCTTGACAAAGAACTGCGTCTCCGTGAACGGCTGCGAGCAAGACGTGCAAGTGAAGCATTCCGGATGGTACTTTCCTCCCAATGCCGAGATGAGATCGTAAATGATCGGCTTCTTACATCCTTTACACCTAGGCTTGTGAAGGTTGATGTGACACTTTTCGCAATAAGGGTATCCTTTGTGGACGATGAACTCCATTCCTCCGTGCTTCACTTTGCCGTTCTCGTCCGCCGTCATGAGACCTGGATCGGATCCAGCTGCTGAGCCTGCCGCTTTGGGATCGAGGAAAGGATCGCCACAATTGGCACAGAAGAAATGAAGCTCGTGATAGCAGCGCTCTTTGGTCTCACCATCTTGACCCGTGAGTTCCTCGTCTTGAACGGTGATGTATCGTTCGTCGACGATGGGTGTACGGCAGTGGAAGCAGCGCTTTGAGAAGAGCTCGTGGTAGTCAAAATGGCAGTATGGCAAGCCTTCGTGCTCGTAGAATGCAACGTGTTCGAGTCCCTCCGAGCAGTGAGCGCAGACGAAGCAGCCGGGGTGGAAAGTCGTACCGAGTGCATGTACGACCTTGCCTGCGATCCACTTACGACAGCCATGGCAACCGGAGCCGCTGCCAACGGAAGATGCTGAGACTCGACCATTCACTGCTCCCGATTGTGAATAAGGACCTGAAGCGGGCGAGTGACTGGTACCGGCCCTTTGCGATTTGGCTGAGGGTTCGGCTGAAAAGGACACTGAAATCGAAGGTCCTTTGCTGCCATTGCTCGTCTGCGATCGTGCATCGTCATCGTCAGCTGAGACTGAGATTGTTGGTCCTGAGCTGTTTCCATCTGGACCCGACAATTGGATCGACGGCCCTGATCCTTCATCATCATCATCTCCACCAGGAAAGACGATAGTCGGAACGCCGGCGGGCGCTGATGCCTGCTGAATGACCTTCTGCCCAGGTGTCGGTGCCATGCGCGAGACGCTGCTACCTCGACGACGCCGAGGCTTCTCAGGCTCCTCTTCCGGCGCGTCAAAGCTGAAGACGGGGATGGACGGAGCGGACGATGCTGCATTCGAAGTGATTGCGGTCGTGTCCTGGCCCATTGTCATCTGTGCCAGAGAATCAGCCAATTGAGCCGTCTCTTGATACCTCGCTGGCTCGTTCCGTTGCGTTGACGGCGAGGCATACTGTCGTGCTTGACTAGGCGCCGCTGTTTGCTGCATGGCGTCCTGGTGGAATCGAGCGGGGGCTGATGTTGTTGTGCGTTCGTCGATCTGAGCGTTGTAGCCGTTTGGTTGCGTGTGTGTCTGAGCAGGTACTGATCCAGCACTGTAGCTGTGCTTTGGCTGGGAGTCGGAATGCTGCTTAGGCACCTCTTGCGACCTTTGGGCTGCCATGTTGACATGGGAACTGTCTGTAGCCGCGACTGGTTCACTTTGGCTGGTCGGTAGCTCGCGTGTATGCGTGGCTGGGCTGCCGGCTAGCTGGGTCGCTGGCATAGGAGGAGAGAATGTTGTGCTAGCCAGTGCGCTACGAAGAGGTCGCCTCTGTGGAGCACCTCGGGCCATGAGCGCCTCGGCTGCGAGTCTTACGCTTTCAGTTCGATTGAGCGCGGTCGCAGGAAGACGAGAAGTGGTGCCAGCAACAGGAGAGCCAGGACTGCCGGGGTCGCCCTTTGCAAGGTTGGACGATGTGTAGTTGGAAGCAGCCGAGATGGTCGCGGAGGATCCCGGAGGTGGTCTGGGAAGGTCGCGTCGAACACTAGCGCGGCTTGTGAGGCCATTAGCACCTGTGACGGGAGAGCCAGGCGCTGATGGATTTGAAAAGGTGCGAGTCGGCTGTGGTAACGGCCGTCGCACAGATCCTACGGATGAAGTTGTTGACTGCCTGGTCAGGTCGGTCGCGTATGCTGGGTGCGAGAAAGGCACGCCTGCTGCACCGTTGGTCGCAGGCATGGGTGGAGAGCTCACTTGCACTGGAGCAAAAGCCTGGGCGTTGTTCACTGGGACCGCAGACGGAAGCGCAGCCGGAGAGGTAGGAAAAGCAATACCGGCGTGCTGGGGCGGCGTGACTCCCATGGCAGATTGATCCCATGGCTGCTGCACGGGCTGCGGTGCTTGTGCGGCTGATGACGCGGGATAGCCGTTGTAGTAGCCTGAAGAAACGGCTTGGTGTGGCATCGGCTGAACCTGGGGCGCTGGGATCCACGCTTGCTGCTGCTGATGCTGGTGATGTTGCACAGGGGCATACTGTACGCCGGACGCCGTGGCGCCTTGAGGAGGGGAAGCATGTTGGTAGGCAGCTGGAGGCATCGCGTTGGATGGAGCGAAACCCACTGACGATTGAGACGAAGGATATCCAGGCATGGTTCCTGGCTGTCCAGCAAAGGGAGCGTATGCTGACGGATGTGGCGCTGCATAGCTATTCGTGGGCGGAGGCTGTGGGGCGTATGTGTTGACCTGCGGTGGCTGTGCGGCACTGTGTGACACCGCGGGAGCACTATCGCGGCGATCTCTTGAGTAGCCAGCATAGGCTGGATTAGAGGCGGATTCTGAATGGCTATACGCCATAGCAACAGATGAAGACGCTTGCTGCATCTGTCCGTACATGGCATCCTGTGCTGTCATTTGTGGTGCTGGTGCCTGCGCCGGCATATGAGCTGGTGGCTGCTGATATTGATGAAGCGACTGTTGTTGTTGCTGCAGCTGTTGTTGTTGGTGTTGTTTCTGTTGCTGCAGCTGGTGCTGGTAGTTGTAGAAAGCACTCGGCGCTGGTGGAACTGGATTGGAAGTGACTTTGGAACGCGCTCTCTTTATCGGCGAGGAGGGCGTAGAGGAGGAAGCAGCTGCTTCTTTGAGATCGCCGACTGACGTTCTGCGAGGCCGTGGAGGTTCCGGCGAATGTGAACTCGGTGGCAGATAGCCGCCTTGTGTGTGTCTCTCGTTCATCACGCCACCTGTCTGCGCCGACAAGGGCTCATACGATGAGCTCCTACGAGGTTTGCGCACTGTGGAAGACGGCGGCGGAGGTGGGGCGTGAGCGAGCCAAGCGGCCGACATATCGGTCGAGTCTTGAACGGGCATCCTGATAAGGTGCGGCCGTGCTAAGGTAACGAGTAAGGACGGATGGTGTGAGTTACCGTTGAAAGGATTGTGTGAAGGATCGTTTGGTGGACCTGATGTTCATGCGTTGCCGGCGCTTTGGAGTGACAGCCTAGTAAAGGCCTAGCCACGTCGCCCAGGTCACGGTCCTTGTGATGGCAACAAGTGTGACGAGGATATGTGCGTGGTGGTTGAGCAGCAGGAAGAGAAGGAAGGCGTGAATGCAAGGTGGGATCAACTTTTCCAGTTGTTTCTGTAAGCAACTCCGACTGCGCTTGACCCTGAAGCAGCGAAACCACGTTGATGCAAAGACTTCAAGCCGAGATGCTTATTTCTAGGCTGTCCCCACTCACGCCTGCACCCTGACGGTAGCAGGCGACCCGTTTCAGAGAAAACACACACACACACATACAACACGCCCCCAATTTTAGCGGGAAGGGCGAGACCAACACCCGCACATTAAAAAACACAAACACACAAAACCTACATCACGTCCCACGCACAGCTTTTCTCTCTCTCTTCTGCGCTGTGCTAAGCCAGAGTCGGAAAATAAGTGAGAAAGGGGCTCACAGCCCTGAACCGTGACGCGACTTTGCCTCTTAGATTTCCTGCTGAGGTTCAAAATCCACACGCTCGCTGCCGCGCTTCGCTTTGAAATACAGCCGCTTCGCTCTGTTCAGGGGCCAGCAAGAATTCTCCGGCACCTCCGACGTCTTGAAACAGGGGCAGATCGGTCTTCAATAAGTTACTTTAGACGATGTCATTCAACAATTCGAAGATTGACTCTGCAGGCCGAAAGACAGATAGAATGTGTTCAGCGTCGGCATAGCCGCGGCTACTCACAGTGTGTAGAAAAGATGTGTTCGGTAGGACTCCGAAATTGTCACAGACGCAGCTATAGCGCTTGTCGGATGACAGCTCATTACTAAGCATCTATTCACGTGATTTCAAAAAGTGCAAGTCGCTCGTCTGAGCCAGGCAGATTCTGGCCTAGAAAGCCTTCGGATGAATGCGATTTTGAGTTGCGGCGTGAGAAGAAGGTGAAATGCTTTGCAGCTTCACACCTGGCGTCAGACCATCACTTGGATCACCCCTTCTGAACTCTCCCCTAGCAATCGTCTCACCATCACCACTTACATTCCCACGCCATGTCGGCCTCCATCCGAAACCTTCAACGGGGTGCAACCCGCGCTTTCTCCCAAAGCACATTCTCACAGGTAGCACGTACCGGCTCAGCATCTTCCTCTGCCAATCCCATTGCTTCCTCCTCGTCTAGCGATGCCCGCATGAAGCAGCACAACAAGCGTCAAAGGAGAAAGAAAGATGAGGTTCTCCGCAAGGCTGTCGAAATGTACCACTTGACACCCTCCTTCTTGCCAAGCCCCCAACGAGCCGGTTTGGTAACATCTGCTGGCAAGAATGCAAAGGCTTCCGCTTCCTCCGCCGCTTCGGCCTGGGAGTCTTCGCTCGACAACACCATTTACTCTTCGATCCTCAACACCGACTCGGTATCCCGACGATCACCAAACCTTGTTCCGCGAGGTCTGGCAGAGTTTTCCCGTGAGCAGTCCAGCCGCGCTGCCAGCGTACCTGCTTTCGGCAACACCGAAGAGTCGGCTTCGAGCCGCGCCAAGGACATGAGCTCTTTCGCCTCGGATCTCACCAGCACAACCTTTATCACACGCAGGGAGAGGGAAGCTGCCGCTGCCGAGTCAGCACCAGCAGGCCTGTCCAAGTCCAACGACAGTGCTTCGTCTAGTCAGAGCGGAGGAGGATTGGAGCACTTCACCGATGCCGACATTGCCATGTACCAAAGGAGGCACAACCACGCTGCAGGCGCTGGATCCTCGTCAGGTCTCGACAGCAGCAGATACTCTGGCGCAGAGAGGCTCACACATCTCGACCGCATTACACCCGGAGGGAATGAATGGTACCGAAGTCAAGGTCTTGACTCTCGAAGTGCACGCGTTCGTGACGCCATCTTTGGCACCGTTAACGGTGAGCTACCCGGTCTCGATGTAGTAAGGGAGAGGATCGCAAAAATGAGACGCCAGAATGGATCGCAGTCCGCTTCCAGCAACTGAGTCGGAGACGCCGAAGGGCAACTACGACATGTCTTTGCATCTTACCACTTCGAGGCATTCTTTCTCACGTTAGGCTAGTCTCTTAGCGGAAGCTTCTCGTCCATAATCACCACCTGGCTATCCCGCCATTATTTTGTATGATCACCACATTCCGCGTCAGGCATCGGATCAGCCGACTAGTCCACGCCAGCAGCTCTCAATGTACAATTTATCGATCCTACCTCGCCATCGGCTTAGCCGACCATTTCGCTTTTCCGACTGATCTGCTTCTCATTTCTAGCGGGATCACCGCCTTTAATGCCGCGCTGCATCTCTTCAATCTCACTGGATCTCACTTTCAGTCTCGACAGAAACAAAATGTGTGCTCTGATGCCACAACTCGCAGCTGTCGTGATCGCACAAGCGTCGACAAGCCTTCGTTCGAGGATTTGCGCCACTGTGAGGTGGATAGCTCTGACCACGCATCAGAGGCCGTATAAAACGAGCCGGTGTTCGGGATGTCAAACACGCCCGCAAAATTGCTGACCACCTCAGCCCTCCTTCTCTCTCCCCTGATTCATTTGCGAGCTTCCTCGCCCGGTGGCACCTTTCATGGCGTCGTCTCTACCAATGAGTGACAAGGTTGCGACCACCGTCACTCCGCCAAGCACAGACTCCAAGTTTTCATCCTTCGACAACATTGAAGCAAGTCGAGACAGTTCGGCAGTAATCTTGCCTTCATTGCTTCCATCACCAAGAGCTCCAATCATAATCTTTGGTTCGCAGGGCTCGGACTTCCTCGTCGGCTTCGACACGATCCTTAGCCTATCGCGACAGTACTCTGGACTCTCTGCCTTCCTGTCGCTGGCCCTCAAAGCCGTCCGCGATGAGATACAGAGTATCGGCAACCGGCCAAGGCCCGATGTGCTGTCTAAAGCTTCAGCCCCCGCGGCAAATAGGCAAGCTGAGGTCGAGCTGCTAGCCCTGCTTCCGCCCTTCGAGCCATTCTCTGATCTCAAGTCATTGGTCGCCTTCCATCGACGTACAGGACTAAGAGATCCTGTCATCAATGGGGTCCTCTTGTGTCTCTTGCAAATGGCAAGCGTGGTCGCGGTCCATTTGGCTGCCCATCATGACGTAAGCGGGGAGGATGCGCTCTCGGACCACTCCGTGTCGCTCAAGGAAGCCTGGAGAGCAGTCGCTACGCCATGCTCGCATTTGCTTGGCTTCTGCACTGGTGCGCTTTCGGCTTTTGCGACTCGTCAGCTGATCGAAGATGGCACAATGTTGACACAAGTGAACATCTGGTCATTCTTTCAAGAGGCGATCAAAGCTGTCCGTGTGTGCTTCTGGATCAGTGTGCGCTCCGCCCAGGCCGGACATCGACTTGCAGCATCGGATTCACTCATCAATTGTTCCGCTTCTTGGAGCATCGTTGTCGCAGTCAAGGAAGCCCATCACATCATACGAGTGTACGACTGCCTCAACAAGTTCAATGAACTCGATCAGCGACGACCCCTGGACAGTCACACGTCCATTGTCGTGACAGCCCGGGCCGCCAATCAAGTGTCAATCGGTGGACCACCTCGGCAACTGGAAGCGTTCAGAGCTTGCTTGGTTCAAGCTCTAGGTGCCGGCTGTCGAATCTCATCGTTGGACATCTTCTCACCCTATCACTCCCCTGATTTGAAGGATGAGGCCGCCTCGGTCATGGCGGATCTCGAGCGTCGAGGTTTCCTTGACGAAGATTTGCTGCCCACAAGCGGCAAAATCATGTGGGAGACGGCCTCTGCCAACATCCTGGGTGGAAGGCACACGCGGGATGCCCTGCGAGTTTTGGTCGACAGCAACCTTTGCTCGACTGCAGACTGGGATGCCATGATTGAGCACCTGGTCTTCCATGAAGACGAGCACAACAATACCTCATCCGAAGGCTCCAATTTGATCGTGACGTTTGGGCCCGGCACTAATCTCGCCGCTGATCTCAAGAAGCGACTCTGTTCCCAACATGACCTACCCGTCAGCACCGAAGCTGTCAAAGTGATCGACGTTCCCACTCTTCTTCGACAGTGGACCACGTGCTTGGCGCAGGGCGACGTAGGCAGACTTGCTCCCACTTTAGTGCCGGTCGTGCATGGCGAAGAGATCGTGATCGTCTCCATGGCTTGTCGCTTCCCAGGGGATGTGCGCAGTCCTGAGCAGCTGTGGACATGTCTGGAGACGGGCAGGTCTACGGTGTCCGAGATCCCAAAACACCTTTTCGACATCGATGCATACTATGGCGAAGGATTGAATCAGACGCTGGCCCGTCATATGCATGCATTGCCCGAGCATACTGTCAAATCTATGGACGCTCGACTTTTTAGCATGTCACCCAAAGAGATTGAGCAGCTCGACCCTCAGCACCGCCTCGTCATGCTTTGCTCGTATGAAGCTCTTGAGCGCGCTGGCTATTCTGCGGAGCCCAATTCGCCTTCTTCCTTCGATGGGAAACGCATCGTGGTCTGCATGGGAGCTGCTTGGGATGATTACCGAGAAAACGCAAGCTGGAACATCGGTAGCTACTTTATCACAGGTAACATCCGCGCTTTCATTCCTGGCCACATCTCGTTCTCTCTCAAATGGGAAGGCCCCAGCGTCTCTCTGGATTCTCTCGAATGCTCAGCAGTGTCCGCGATTCAGTGGTCGAGGCGAGCGCTCCTCAGTGGCCAATGCGATGTAGCTCTAGCCGGTGCTGTCAATGTGTTGACGCAGCCGCAGATGTTTATTGCTATGGACAAAGAGGGTATTCTATCCCGCAGCGGGACCAATGCGACTTTCTCGTCTCAACTCGATGGCAAGACTAGAGGCGATGGATGCGGAGTTTTGCTCTTGAAGAGACGCTCGACCGCCATCCATGACGGTGATAGAATCCTCGCCACCATCCCGGCTGCCAGGACTACGTATCATGGCCATGCTTCGGATCACGCAGAGACCAGCTCGCGTCAGTCTTCCTTCTTGTCGCAGACTCTGTCGGAGGCAAGCTTGAATCCGCTCGATCTAGTGCATATCGAGGCGAGCGGATATCATACGCAGGAAGGGGAGGCGACCGAATTCGACTCCTTTGCTAAGCTATTGTCTCCATCGGGATCTAGCTCACGATCGCGGAACATGACCATCTCGGTCGGAAGCTCGAGACCAAATGTTGGTGCAGGCGAAGCAGTTTCTGCTATGGCTTCGGTGATGAAAGCGGTTTTGATGCTCGACAAGGGTTCCGTGCCTCGACAGGTCTCAATTTCACACGAGTCTGACCTGCAGCCCAGTATTGCCGCAACATGCGCACGATCCGTCTTGTTCGTGCCGACGCATGCTCGGCTTCTTCCGCAAGGATCGGGTCCCGAAGGGCATCGTAGCATTCTTGTCAATAGTCTCGCAAGTACTGGCTGCCATGGAGTCGTGTTGCTTGCTGAACCAACGAAAGATCACGAGCGACTGTCTGCTGCACGCGACACGAGCACTTCGTCGTCCAAAGCCGCGGATGGGGCATGGCTATTCGTGCTCTCGGCGAAGACGAGAGAGTCCGGAGAGTCGCTAAGGAAGAACCTCATCGATTACCTTCAGCGAGAGGTGTGTCTCGCCGACTTGAGTTACACCCTTGCTTGCCGAAGGACGCATCATCCCTTCCGTCTGGCCGTGGAAGCATCAGGCCAAGACGAGCTTGTCCGTCGACTTCGCGGCGCTGCTTTTGTTGAATCAAAACCGGCTGCCGAATTGGCCCCGATCAGATTCGAGTTTGAGAAGCTGGATTCATCGCAATTCAAGGGCATGGAGGAGCTTTTCGGGCTAAGTCTGGGTCTGAAGGAGCGCTACGACGAACTCCTTTCGATGTCAGAGGCCCTTGGACCATCTGAGGCTCACCATATCGTTAGCATAATGCAGATCTGTCTCGCTTCGCTTCTAGAGGATTGCGGAGTCAATCCGCTGCTGGTGGGGGGCAATCGCGTTCCAATGCTGCTTTCGGGCAGGCTCCTCGACAAAGAAGATGCTCTCAGGGCGTTGCGAGGATCTAACGACGAAGACATCTGCTCAAGTCTTACGCGAGCACTGGACAAGAGATCAGCCACCATTTTGACCGCTGGAGGGGAGACTACCCAGGCTACCACCTCCTCTGAGATCCTCGACAATCCGACACTTGCACTGCTCGTACCTCGGGTAGAGAACCAGAAGACTGCCGTGGAGATCAACGATGCGACCGAGCACCGCATCATCAGGATCGCCAACACCGTCACGCTCGACAGTGGTGCCAAATCTGCACATACTGCTCGGAATGTATCTGTTTCTGAGGGGCAAATGCTTCAGAAAGATCTCCTTTTCGTCCTGGGACAACTCTATCAACAAGGCTACGTCATCCGTTGGATCGAGTTCTTCCGCCCGTATCTCCTTCGATTGAAATTCATCGAAGATCTTCCTACGTATCCTTTCCACCTCCAGCAGTTCTGGATGGAGTACAACGATCGCAACCTGCTGCAGCCTCATGTTGTCGACGAAGATGTCCAGATGACCGAAGACAATGACAGCCGAGGCTACGCTTCGAGCGTGTGCGGCGAAGATGATGGCAAGGCGTCGCTGTTGCCTCTTCTGACTGCAGAGACACGAGGCGAGAAGTCCCTTATGGCGTTTGCGTCTAACCTCGCAAACGAGGCTCAAGCAGCTCCGCTGAAAGCCTCGAGCTGCTTTGCCGTGTCGGTCGAACTCATGGCTGAGGCGGTGTGGCAGGTAGGCGCTTCGAAAGGAGTCAGCGTCGGTCCAGATTCAAACGCTCACTTGTGCTTGTCAAGCATGTCTCTGGAGAACGCTGGAAAGGAACTGATGGTCGCTCAGAACCTTGGGCTTCTCGTGCTGTTCGACGATGAGAGTACTGCAAGGCGCGAAGGCAGCGTTGAGATGGTGTTTGCGGATGCGGAGCTGACTGTCGGTCACTGCGATTACAAGTGGCTTTATGAGAAGGATCTACAACGACGCTGGCTCAGGCTGCAGCCACATATAATGGCCCGAGTGAAGACAATCGTTGACGAAGGCGAGGTTCTCGATGCTCGCTTCACCTACAGAGGCATCAGAGGTGATATTTCCAAGTCTAGACGCTGCATTCGCAAGACTCACCTCTCCGCAGAATCGCAAGAGGCAGTATTCTGGAGCGGATTTCAGATTTTCGAGGCATCATTCAGTGATCACAACGAATACGTTCTTCCTGGACTCCTGTCGACCCTGGAGGAGTGCGCACGCTGGTACATCAACAATGTGGCTCGTACTTCTGACGGCGAACACGGCATCGTTGCCATAGGCGAACTTGTGATTCGAGACGAATGGTTGAAGCATTTGGCGCAAAGCGGTGGCATTGGTATGGAGTTCACCGTCTTCGTCACCTCAAGCACGAGCAACGCTCCGGATACAGAGAAGGATGGAGAGGGCATGATCAGTATGCTGATCCTTGACGACGATCATCGCATTGTTGGCGAATTGGACGAAGTTCGACTTGATCAAATCACAGTAGAAGCCAAGAAGCTTTCACCTTCAGCTGTTGTCGCTTCTCCTCCTATTGCGAACGAGCTGAAGCCAAAAGAAAACTCGAATCCTGCCGTGGCCAAGTCGGAGGCGCCAACTGTAAACGCTGTCCGAAGGCAAGATGCTGCACCGAGCAGCAAAACCAGTCGTGCCACGGAAGTACACGCCAGAGTCCTCGAAGTCCTGGCTGCGGAGCTCGGCATCGGCATTGAGGAGATGAAGCCAAGCGTCAAGTTCGCTGATCTAGGACTCGACAGCCTGATGTCTCTGGTGTGCATCTCAACGCTCGAAACCTTGAACCTTGAATTCGAGATCCCGCAATCGCTTTTCATGGAGCGGGACAGTCCGTCAGAGCTGCTAGCTTGGATTCGAGAACAGGTTGGGGACGAGGTCGAAGCAGATTCGGGTCCACCAACGCCGGCTTTGCTCGGAGTCGAGCCTGAGCTCCATGCTTCGAACGGCCACACGGTCGCGACTCAGCAAATCGTCGATCAAGCCTTGGACGTGCGTGAAGTTCATGGAAAACAGCAGCCTGCAGGCAATGCGGCAGTCGAGGAATCGATGAAGACGATCGCCTTGACGATCGAGACCGAACTCGGAGTGGCGGAGGGTAGTATCAACCAAGACGCCAATCTCGCCGATCTAGGCATGGACTCGCTCATGTCGTTGCTCGTGCTGGGCAACCTGTCAGGCACGTTGCCCATCGAGCTGCCCTCCTCGCTCTTCATGGATTGCACGTCGCTGCGAGAGATCCGCTCCTTCTTGGAGGCCGAGCTGGGCGGTCCAGACGTAAATATCGAATCTGCTTCCATCCTTGCCTCTGTCCAGGCAGTTGAAGTACCGACTACAAAGAAAGAGGCTGTAGCCTGCGACGTCCCGCCAGCGAAGAAGCCCGTTCTCCTTCGCCCCAGCACCGACCCGAAAAGCAGCACGACACCGCTCTTCCTCCTTCCTGACGGCTCCGGCATGTCGACCGTTTATCAATTCTTCCCAGCCATCGACCGATCCATCTACTCGATCAACTCGCCCTTCCTTTCCGACGCCTCCGCTTGGACGGGAGGCATCGCACAAATCGCCGCCTACTATCTTGCGAGTATGAAGCTTGTTCAGCCGGTTGGTCCATGGCTGGTGGGAGGATGGAGTTTCGGTGGTATGGCAGCATTCGAGATCGCGCGTACGCTCGCCAACACTCCTTATACTTCTGGCACGAGCGACGACAGGGTCGCTGGACTCTTCCTCCTCGACTCGCCTTGTCCAGTCAAATACCCTCCCCTGCCGATGAGTATTGTCGATTGGATCTTCACCGCGCCCGAGGTGAAGGACATAGCACCTCCAGCGCTGAGCGATAAGCTAGTGGCGCACTTCAAGGCCACGGTAGACAGTCTCGAGGGATACAATCCGCCCTCGATGGAAGCGATGGACGAAGAGCTCAGTAAAGTGCCAAAAACGTGGTATATCGTAGCGGACCGTAAGCTACCGGGTAATATCAAGGATATCAAAGAAGTGAACGAAACGGTCGAGTGGCTGTTCAGATCCAACAGAGCCGAGACGAGCCATGCGGATGGATGGAAGATGTTCATTCCGAAAGACAAGATCAAGGTTGAAGCCGTGAAGGAGGCCAATCACTTCACGCTCGTCAGAGAATCCAATGTGGCCAAGGTCGCAAAGATCGTTGAAAAAGCTTGCCGAGCAGCGCTGGAGGCGTAGCAGCTCCGCACAATTCCCCAGAACAATACGATACAAAGTCGATTCAGAAACGCCAGAGCTACAAAGCAAATGAGAGAAGCTCTCGCAAGAAGTCTCGAGATCATGTCACTTAGTCAAGGCCCAAGAAGATCAACGAACGAAAAATTGAAATCTAAAGCTGTTATCATCTTTCGCTTACAACACCTGTGTAACCAAGATGCAGCTCTAGACTGCTCAATTCCTACTTCTTGAATGCGATGCAGACCGCCGAGAGGTCACCGCATTGGTCGGCGCGCAGACGCTGTTGCTTGAACACGGCTGCACTGTGTGTGACACCAAAGGAGCGCTCACGATGAACCCCGCAACTAAGCTATGTGTTTAGCGGGTGTGGACTGCCTCAATGTCTTCGCACTGCCCACTTCTCCGTTCAGCAGCTTTCGTGATGACCTTTGCAACCTCATCACATGTTCAAACCACACACACTGGCACATCGAAACTTGCGAGTCGCAAGAGCATCACGAAGGATAAAATTAGACGGTATTGCTGAGCCACACTGTACTACGGGTTGCTCAGATGCATAAACCCATGCCCCCCTCTCCCTCTGATTTCCATCCAATACCCTTTTCCTCAACACTCCCTTCCTCTTACACTCACTCTAAATACTCTGCTGAGTCGCCACAAACCTCGCCGTATCCCTCGCATTCTCCAGCTCACCCAACACGCCCTTGTAACTCCCCAGTCCCGGCACTGCATGTAACATTCGATCAAATCCTTCCAACAGCACGTTGAAGTTTTCCATCAGCAATCCCAATTCTCCTTCGTTACGGGGTACCGCGATGAGTTGGTCCCATATCTCATCGTGGAGTTGTTGTGAGGAGAGCTTGAGGGCGTCTGCTACCATCGCTGGGTATGGATGACGCCAAGGAGCATTAGCAGAGTCTTCAATGGGGATGAATTCTCCCCCTCCCCCTCCCCCAGCAGAAGGAGCGTAGAAGGAACCTTTGCGAGACTTGCCATCTTTAGGCAATCCGGCGAGTGGAGAAACACGTCCATTACGCGCGGCTTCTTCCAAATTAGCACTCTCGGCGTTGATGAGCGAAGCCATACGTGCCATTCCCAACGCAGCGGATCGGCCAACGATGCGTCGTTCCACGCTGGAGTGCAGCATTACAGAGCGAAGCTGGGCGTGCGGTACGCTCTGCAGACCTGTCGATGCTGACAAAGGGGAAGGTGTGGGGGGTGAACCTTTGGATGAGGGTGCGGAGCCAACAGAGCCCGGACCACCAGAAGGTGAGGTTTTGATGGGTTGAGTTTGAGGCGGACTGTTGACCGTCATGGGGGAGAAGGCGAGATTGATGCTTCCATTCGACGCTCGTGAGCCTGTGCGCGTTGGGGAAGCGGCAGTAGCGGGTGCGTGGGCACCGTTGAATGCCGAGATAAGCTCCAATTCCTTCTGTTCGATCCTCTTTGCCAATTGCGTGAAATGCAGACACCCGGCGTGAATGTGGATCACGAAGAAGCTCAACATCGTTCGTGCCTGTCGAGAGAGATGGACGAACTCGTCCAGCGCCCTAGCAATCAATCCGTCAAAGATTCCGTGGAAGAGTCGGATGGCTTCGAGAACGTTCATCACCATCTTTTCCACTCGTTCCGAAACAATGCTGCCTCCACCGGCGATGAGGGCTTGCACAGGATCCGTCATCCCAAGTAATGCGTCGGTGGCGGCTTGAAGCACGCCGACGCGACGCCAGATGTAAACTTCGACAGCGGTTCCCCAAGCAACGCCAAGGAGAACGATCTGCTCGTTGAGTCCACCGCCAGGATTGTTGATGTTGATGATGGGTCCGCCTCCCGGGTTGGGTGCGTCCGGGTCGTCGGCTCCGATGAGGACATCGAACGGAATAGCGTTGGCGAGGGCGCCTGGGTTTCGAAGCAAGGCGGGGATGAGATCGCGCGCGCAGGCTGCACGTTCCATGATGCGACGTGACATTTCAGTGTCGACTTGGAAGCTGCCGTCCGCTTCGTTCTCTTCGTGCATGTACGATTCGGATGTGCCTGGGAATGCGCCAGGCGGGGCTTGTCGGGAAGGAAGCAGGTTGATCGCGTCTTGCATCGCGAACAATGCTTCTGCTGTGCGGTCGGGTGGGCTGCCAGCGCTGCCTGGCGAAGGTACGGGGCCGTGAGCCACGCCAGGGTCGGTGCCCGAACCGATCCCAGTGGATTGATAGACCAAGTTGTCCTCGCGCATGCTCGATCTTCGGCCCTGGCAGACGTGGGTCACTGTGTCGATCAACAGACCGAACCATCCGAGCGACTCGGCCAGACCCATCAAGTCGCCAGCGATGCGTTTCTGCTTCAGCACCTCCGGATCCGAGCCAAGCAATGGGTTCTTGGATGCTTTGTCCACCGTGCGAACCAAGTCACGACAACGCTTAACGAACCACTCCAAATGTCGCGATGCCGTCTCGAGAGCAAAGGCAGCGTCTTCAGCGGCGTCGGCGCCGGAATTCGATCCTCCTTCGGCCAACGCACCAGGTGGCGGAGCTGTGACACCAAACAAGAAAAGTCCGTAGGCTACTCGACAAGACCGGCGTGGCGCAAGCTGCAATATGAGCGAACGTGCACGCTTCCATGCTGCTGTAGCGATACGGTCGTGAGCGTCGCGGTAGTTCTTACCGTCTGCCGCCTTCTTTGATGCTGCGTCGGCGGTGCTAGACGTCATCTCATCGTCGAGTCGAAATTGACATGCGTATGCGAGCATCGCAGCTTTCACGGCTTCGTCGATCATCAAATCTCTCTTGGACCTACGCCAGCCTCCCGGTCCCATACCCATGATATCTCCGAAGATCTCGCTAAACTGAGCCTGAGCTTCCTGCGCTGACCCTGCACCGCGCGGCTGAGGCGACTTGGTCGACTGTGGCTTCTCGCCCCATACACCCATCTCGCCGCCAAGGTGATCGAGTCCGTAGACGAGGTAGAAAAGGTTTGGCTGGTGCTCTTTCCTCTGAGAGGGAGCGTCTACGTGCCACGAAGCCCACAATCTCTGCGAGAGATTGAGTGCGTCCATGCCGATAGCGCTCTTAATGTACGCGCCTAAATCACCATCGGTGCGTAGCGGCGAACAGGCTCTAGACAGCCAAAGATTAGCGTTGGGCTCGACGGTATGAACGTACAAGCGCATGCGATTCGTGGTGAGAAGCAGCGAATCAGCGCGGATGGCAAAACGGACGTTGGCTCCTGTGGTGGAAAGCATACGTGACTCGGAGCGATTCTGGAAAGCCTTGATGAGCTGGTCCCGGGCTTCATTGCTTTGCATGGCCGGCGAGCTGCCGTCGCTGGATACCGACTTGGACCGCATTCCATTCTCGCTCGAATCATCTGCAATGGCGCGCTTCTTGCTGCTCTGAGAGGTCGGCTCTTCCTTGGTCGTTTGAGCTGCTTGCTTGCTCTCTCGAACGGAATCAGCAAAGTTGGTCGTGCATTCGATCCCTCGTCGCTGACAGTTGGAGCAGACGAGTTTGCTGCCGGCATTGGCATTGCTATTGCTTTCTTGGCCGGCGTCTGACATCTTGCGCTTGTCTCCAGTGCTACCCGCGGCAGCTTGTTCCTCTTCGCCGCCTGGCTGAGATACATCGTTGCCATCGGCATCGAGACGCAGCTGGAAGTCACACCCACGCTTGGAAGCTCGACATTGATCGCAACTGATATTCTGCCTTCGACGTGTTCGTCGGCGAGGTGGAATGCCGTCTTTGGAGCTCGACGCTGTTGCCGAGGCGCCTTGGCTTGGACCCGAGATGGAACCCATTCGAGACTCTGAGTGTTGTGCAAAATCATCGTCTTGTTCTCCGCGGAAACCTTGACGAGATGCATCTTTGCTATCGTTTTCGGCGTCGGGGTTGATCTCGCTAAAGCGTGCGAATCCGGCGTCATCAAGGATGGCAGCTGCCGAGTCGAAGGCATGGGAGCCACCGTTCTGACCATTGTTGTGGGATGTGAAGGGCTCATAGTAGCCAGCCTGATCCGTCGAGAAGGCATGTGATGGGTCGTTCGGATCCATTGGCTGAGAGAACATCAAATTGACATCCAGAGGAACATCACCGTTGCCATCGAGTGGCAAGATGGCCTCTGGTGGTGCAACCGAATAGAAGGGCTCATTCAGGTCTTGACCAGCGATATATGCCTCAGCGATGGGATCTTCAAACGTGTTGAGATAGGTGTGAGAGACCTTGTTGTTGTTGAATGCAGTCGGCTTCGGTGGAAGAAGCGCCTCATGCAAACCGCCCGCAGTGAAGGGAAAAGGTTGTGAAGAAAGACCGGTGGAGCCCATCCCAGTCTGTGTAAGCGTTTGAGGAGGCTGCATGGCAGAGGCATGCTGTGACGTGCCCGGCTGTGAATTCGGAGGGAAAGTTGGCTGTGACGATTGAGGCATGCCATTGGGTGAGCCGAATTGTGATTGCTGGAACGAAAATTGCTGCAGCTGCTGCTGCTGCTGTTGCTGCTGCAGATTGAGACTTTGCTGCTGCGCTCCCATAGAGGGCTGAAGGTGCGACACCTGAGTCTGAGGTGGGAAAGGCTGCTGCAGCTGCTGCGCTCCGGCCATATGCGAAGGGAGCTGGCCTTGTGAACCAGCCCGAGGGATACTTTGCTGATGCGCTTGACCTTGCTGCTGCTGATCATCCCTATACTGTGGCGGGAAGAGGTTGCCGGCTGGCGGCCTGAACACGTTGTCCTGGAAGGGACCCTGCATCTTTGCAGTTGACCCTCGCGGTCGACGGTAGTAGTCTAGGTGACTCGATCGATTCCGGCTTTTGGGCGAAGGGCGACGATGCAGCTCCGGTTGCTGAGTCGAGCGAGGATCGAGATTACAGTTTCGAGCTTGATACCTACGTGCTGTGCAGGCGATCTGGTTCAGAGACAAAGCCAGTGATGCATGATCGATTGATGCGATGAGAATTCGAGCTAAGCCTTTGTGATGCAGCCACTGCTTATGAAGCAATAGATCCCTGTTCTACGTCCTCTGGGTTGTCCTGTGTCTTTCAGGAAGATCCGTCTAAGAGTAGCTTTGCAGAGTGCGTGAAAGAACCAGACCGATATCAATTCGACAGCGGATAACGCGGTTTCCGGGCAGTGAAGAACCGTAAGTCGGGCGGAGATGAGCGAGTTGCCGAGGGTCGTTTAATCAATTGCCAGGCACCACGCACTGGACGGCATCGAAACTAGATTGGTTGTCGTGAGAAGAGAAGCGGACGGCTTGACGCAACTTCCGTCTATTTACGAGAATAAAGCCAAGGTCGCCGGCGTTATCGAGAAACTCTACCTCGTGTGAAGAAGAGCAATATGGTGCTTGTGAGATTTGTTCCGATTCCGAAAGTGAAGGAGAAAGATGGAGCAGCCGGCGGAAGCGTTGTCTGTTCGAGAGCTCGATATCGTAACACCGAATGAAGCAGTAGTGATGATGAAACCCCAATGCAGCGGAGTGATGGTGCTGTTCGAAAGCGCAAGGCTGGTAGACTCTCCTTGGCTGTAAGGGTGGAGTCGGAGAAGAATATGATGGAAGTGAGATGCGAAGAGGCTCGTTCCGATCAATCAAAAGGTTGCCTCTAACAAGGGTGATGCAGTCAAAGGGAGTCTAAGTGTGTGCGTGCGAGCGAGCGCGAATAGGTCTCAAAAAGAGGCCCAAGAGCTCTCTCTCTCTCTCGCAGGCGAGGCTGAGCCTGCATCTGCAGCAGCAAGCAGCGAGCAGCAAATCAAGCCTCTCCAAAAGCCATGATTTGACGGTTGCAGCAGGATCGACTGCAGCTGGTCATCCTTTCTGCTGCGCTTCTGCTGCACTGCAGCCAACAACCCTTCTTTATTTTATTTGTCTTATTCACCGCTCATTTGCCGACCGGGTAACCTTAGCCTGCGAAACGCAGAGCAAAAGAGAGTCCTGTCTGCGAAATGGGCGTTAAAGCTGCAGAAAGGGAAAAAAAAATGCGGAGACGACCAAAGGCATAGTCACGCGCAAATCCACCGCAGTGGAGCAGCAACAGAGAGGGTGGGGAAATAGACGGGTCGAGGCTAACTTTACTTTGTCTTTCTAACAAATGCAGCAGGTGACCAGTGTGAGACGATTTCCAGACCTTTTCCCTCGCTCAAAGAAGCTGAGTGTGAAAATCCGACACACAGACTGGCCATACAAGAGCGCGGAAAATCCTTCGGGCTTGGTTACCTTTGTGCGTGAATTTGTTTGTGTGTGGCGCAGCTGATGCATTGCATACATACAAACGTTGCATGGACGAGGATTGATAACTCCATGAGAGGCCCAGAGCAGAGCACGGAAAAGCACACACCTTGTCAGGTGGTCCGTTGCTCGAATGAAAACGAAGAGGAAGGATCAGAATGCTCAGGTGGACTGTAACAGGCAAAAAGCAAGAGATTGAGGCACATGTTCAGAGTCACAAGGGAGAAAATGCGGGGGCATTTAGACGAGACGAGACGAGACGAGGCCAGGCGAGGCGAAATGAAAGCGAATGCTGCTGTTCCGTGGATTTCGGGAAGCACCACCACCCTGCATCCATTACATCGCATCGAATCGATTGGATACACCTTTAAGCGAGTCAAGCGTCGGTCTTTCCCGTTAGGTGAGTCGGTTCTCGGAAGAGCCGTTCCACGATGCACAAGGTGGGAAGAATTTCACCGATGATGGCCGGCGAGACGGCAGATCCGATCCGTAACGAATCAACCTAACTTTCGTCGAAAAGAAGCTTCGGATGGTCGGATCATCCGCCCCTAGCACCCGCACAGATATACTCATGATGTTGCTCCTTTCTCACGGCATCAACCGATTGAATTTGATCCTAATCGGAAGTGAAGAGTCAAACCCTGCTGTTCATCGTCAAAGGAAAGGAAAAGGCTAATTTCGCGGCGTCGGTGCACTCTTTCCATTCCCGACTTTTGTCCATCAATGACCGACGGAAGTGCTCTTTGAACGCGAACGAGTGTGACAATTGCATCTCGCTGTATTGTTCCTCTCTATCAAAATCGAGCCGTGCACGACAAAGGCCGATGCAACAATGAGCTGGGAGGTGCAATTCCATATCGCAATGTTCCCGAGCGAAGGGGACCACCTTTAGTTCGAAAGAACAGCAGACTAACAGCATGGTTATATTGCCGCACCTCTTTTGACATGCGCGTGCGTATGCCAGCGCAATTCGAGCACAAAATAGGAGAGATTTGGAGGCCCAAGCTGGGTGCTAGCTACATTGTGGTAAAACGTGCTTGCGATTGCGATCTGGCGCTAACGTCGGAGCCAAGGTTCGACGCCGGTCATTTTTATTCGATCTTTTCGCCGTCGCTTTCCGCCGTTCGTCAAACCCAATCTCATTCTATTGTGCAGGGTCAAAAGTCACACCGGTGAGCACGCATCTCACTTCCTCGCTGTCACACATACCTACACACGCAGCCTCCAGTGGGCTAGTAGTCGGCAACCGCCATTGCTAAGGGTGTAACATTACGTGCAATCGATACCGCATACCCTATTTTGGCCGATCCGCCGCTTCAACTCAAACAATCGGCAAGCTTAATCTCCAACTCGGCCCCCAATTGCAGATCGAACTGTGCAAATGTATCCAAGATGTCTCTGATCGCACCTGTCAGGCTGAGATCTACGCTTTGAGCTCCGCTGGTCTTCCAAGCTCGTTGCAGCTGGGCTTGATAGACTGACGTTTGTGTGCCGTTGTTGCTGGATGGTGCCTTGTCGGTTTGTTTGCCTTCGCTGTTGACTTCCGCTTCGACTTTGCTGAGCTTTTCGTCGATGGAGGCGGCCCGCTGTTCGAGTTCAAGCCCGAATCGGCGGATCTCACTGTCAAGATCAACGAGGGCGACAAGCACTCGTCGGATGTCTTTTTGCACCGAGCCGAAGGGGTCTTCGTCCAGACTATGGCAGAGCAGGGATTGGAGGGTAAGCACTGCACCGACCACTCGTGTTGCGTCGCGCCCAACAATCGAGTGCGCGTCGGTGGCAGGAGAGTCGCCGAGCAGAGATTGACGTCGGCTAGGTCCGAAGAGGACGTGCTTTGCATCGGCTGGAAGCAATGACCACGCAACAGACACGATGCGAGTGACACCCTTGCTGATGCTTGCAAAGCTGAGCAGAGACGTTGCTGTGTGCGTTGCAGCTTTGACGGGAGGTTGGGCTGCCACAGTGCTAGAAGCTGGGGTGGTGGCAGCACCCTCCTTTTGTGCTGTCTGTCCAGCAGCGAGCTGATCCCAGATCGTCTGTGTTGCTTTCTGTTTGTTGTTCTGCTGCTGTGTTGTCACTTGCTGTCCAGTCTGTGTCGACGCTGTAGCTACCGCAGCTTGAGCTGCAGGAGGTGTCTGACCACGACGAACGACAAACTGCTTCTCTGCGTCAAGCAAGGCGAGGCATCGATCCCTGATGTTCGTCCATGCCGTCATGTCCGAGTTGACATCTCGATAGATGGCTGCACGACTCTCTTTGTCACCAGCGCTGAGGCGGGCTACTTCCGTGAATGCGTGGTTCGAGAAGAAAAGAATAGGTTCGTCGATACCGTCCAACAGCAGACGGTTGGGGGTTTTGGCATACTTGCTGACTGCGGGAAGGGGATGCGTGAGGTAGACGTCCAAGAGCAAGTAGGCGGTCTCCACCGCACAGACTGCCGCAATGCTGAACAGTGTTGATCGGATCGATACCTCGAAGAAGCCAAATTCGACGCGGAACGAAGGCACCAGGAATCTTCGTAGGATGCTTCTTGTGCCAAGTACGACCAGCACTCCGCTCCATAGTCGAATGCGAATGATGCTGTACACTAGCACACTTGCAGTCGATGTCAATGCGGCTGCGGCGATCGCTTTAGGAAGACGTGAACTGAAAGCGCCCACTACGCGATCCTTAATTGTCACTGTGGTGTCGGAAGACAGCAGAGAGGCCTCGAAAGTTGGTGATGCGGCTGTCTCTGGTGATGGCAGGGAGCGGAATAAGATAGAGTAGACAGCTCCAAGTAGGATCGACTGGCCGATCAGGTAGAGGAAGCGTTCGTTGAGGTAAAAGGAGCCATGCGACTCGACCCACATTTGAGGACCCCACCCACTTGTTTGCGAGGCGAGTAGTGCGGTGTAACCCAACGCAAGAACAGTAAAAGCAGCAGTGTGCTGGTATATCGAGTGCGATGTTGTCGGACTGGAAAGTGCTGCCGATATTTGCTGCGCTTGTGAGGACGCCATTCGAGCTGGAGGCGCAGTGACGCGCGAAAGATTGCGTTTCCTGCTTGCCAGCAGCGGAAGAACACCTACACCGAATGACAACAAGCTGACTGCCAGAGTCAATGGTAATATCAACGATATCGAGATAGTCTTTAGTAACGCCGAGGTGAGGAAGAAGTGCCATGCTACTGCAGCCAAGACGAAAGCTCGCGTCTGTCGAGGTTGTAAGGCGAGCTTGACCACATCACGATACTTGGACGGCAGCTGCGCCTGAGGCACCGCCGCAAGACCGGACGGCATGACTTTGTGTGTTGATAGCTACTGCTATGCGCAGAGCTGTATCCAGGAGGCTCGTCCGTGTCGATTCGACCGGAGCTGATGGACGTGACAGAGGTGAAGGGTTGCTTGGAAAGTGTTGGTTGGAAAGTGTTGATGTTTGTTGCTTCCGCTTTCTCTGTGTGTTTCTGTTTTTTGCCTTTTCTCGTGTGGAGTTCTTCCAGGTCTGAGCGTTGTTGCTTGTTGGCTTCTCGGACGAGTGACTGCGCTCCATTCTTAAGTTGGTTGAATTGCTCAAATTGCAGAATTAATTTGCCCGTGATCACCCTGTGTAGAGCTTGTGTAGAGGCTCTGTTTCTCCTTTTTCTTTGAGCCTTTCCCTTGTCCCGAGAAAAAAGAGAAGAAGGCAAGAATTGGCAAAGCCTGCCAGAACTTCTTCCGAATGCTCAAGGATCAAAAGTCGTTTCCAGGAAGAGTTGCAACATCATCATCACCAAAACCAGAGAAGGCAACTGCTCTTTACCGCATTTTAATCTTTATCACCTATCAGCTCATCGTCGAACGATCCTCTGCATTTACTCAAGCACTAGCCCTGAACGAAAGTCATGGTCGCCGTTCCCCTCGTCCGTTCGGGACGCTTTGCTTCTCGTGCTCTTCGCTCTGCCGTTGCCTCATCCAGCAGTGCTTCATCTTCTTCCGCAGCATCGTCTTCCAACAGCCAAAGGAGTCTTCACACTTGCCCACCAACACCCGAAGTCCTCTCTGAAGGTTGCGCGCCTTTCTTGTCCGGCTCCACAGTCAAGCAGATCTCGCAAGGATGGCAAGGTGGTCTCCTCGACCTCCTCAACCAGGAGGTTCGTGATACCGAATTTGCCTCGTCTTCCATTGTGGAGACCGTCATTGGTCTTTCGCAGAACAGAGAAAAGATCCTTGGGTTCAACTACGCCTCGCAGGCACTCAACAACAGCTTCTTCCTTTCCACCTTGGCACCTCAGGATCGATTGCGAAACCCAACACCGCTCCCCAAGCTTTCGACAGCCATCTCAAAGAGCTTTGGCAGCTTCCCGGAAATGTGTCTCGCTTTCTCCTCCGCAGCTTACGGCATGGCTGGTAGTGGTTGGGTCTGGCTCGTCACTGACCAACACAGAAACCTCGGTGTCGTCCCCACTTTCGGCTCCGGTACCGTCATCGTCCAGAATCGTCTTCAGCAAGGAAAGCACTTCCTCCTCCCCAGCATTAACGACCAGTCCACCGGCTCAGCAGATGCCGGCAAGAATGCCAACTCGTCATCCACACCGTCCGAACGCCCATCTCGCCCCGCCGACTCCCTCTTTGGTGGTCTCGGTATCTCGGATAAGGTCGGCAAGGAGCTCTACCCGTTGCTCAACATCAGCGTACATGAACACGCTTGGTTGAACGACTACGGCATCATGGGCAAGGAGGAGTACTTGACTCGATTCTGGAACTGCGTAAACTGGGACAAGGTCGAGGAGCGTTTCGAGTCGTACTGCCCTCAGTCTTCGCGATATTTGTAAGAGGTAGAACAAGCCAGAATCACTCAAAATTGCAGTCACTAGACCGACCGGAGATGGTAGACGTCACTCAATAAGCTCTGGAGTTGGGCCAATCACGGAATCGGTTCGTCTGCGACGATACGCAGTGACGTCCGCACTTTGAACGGCGCTGGAGCTGCCTGGAAAGTTTCCACCATTGTACACTATACACATCCTGCAATGCAGCACACACCCGACACCCGCACACTGCCATCTTTGCGCTGCTTGTCAAGTCTGATCGTATTTCATTGTCTGTGAACAGTGTCCATCGGCAGTTAACATTCATCGGCACGTACTTGATCGGGCTTTGGCTTTGGGCTTTACCTTATGGCTTTCTACTCCGCTTTGTCGACAACGATCTTGAGCGCCGGCGCGAGGCAAGCCCAGTGATCGCCATTCACTTCGTAGTAATCGAGATCGGCTGCGTTCGACCAGAATGAGCGCCATTCCTTTGCGTCTGCCATCACGATCTTCAAAGGTGAATTCTTCGTAGCATTCACAACGACAATCTTGCCTGGCTTGCGATCAGTTTCTTGGAATGCAAGGCAACGATGGCCTGGCAGGCTCAGTGCGCATGAGCGGAAATGCTCTCGTACAGTGTTTGACGTGATCTTCTTGAGCATGTCGTCGAGTGTGTCGGTGGGGAGTGGCTTGATTTGCTTTGGACTCGGAGTGTCGATGAGACCAAGGAAGGACACCTCTTGGCCGGCGGAAAGCAGGCGACGAGCGACTTCAAGAGCAAAGACACCTCCAATACTCCAGCCTGCGAGCTTGTAAGGTCCTCGCGTCTGAACGTTGCACAGCATCTCGATGTATCGATCCACCAGCTCGGCTGTACCGCGACTCCATGCTCCAATCTGACCAAGATATGGCGAGTCGAAGCCATAGACCGAGAGTGATTCTGCGGCCTCTTGCTTCGGATAGATCTGTGCAGTACCGCTGCCATCGGGAAGAAGGAACAAGACATTTTGACCGTCAAAGCGTCGAATACGAGGGCCACCAATGTAGAGCGGCTCTGAGCACGAAAAGCGTCTGTTAGGATTGGTAAGCACGTCCATGGGTGATTCGGCCTGATCCTCTTGCATCGGCAGGCACTTGGCGGTGAGCTTGCTACTAGTATTCTTCTCCGTGATCGGCACGGCTTGACTCTGCACTTTGACGGTAGCGCTAGATACCTTTTTATCCGCCTCAATCGAACGCTGGGCTTCATTCGCCTTGGCTGCCTTGGCTGCCTCACTGGCAAACGCCTTTGAAGATAGCTGGACGAGTCGCATCAACATGTCGCGTCGAATGCGTTTGAAGGCAATATTCTCCATTAAACCAATCAGCTGGCCGTCAGGGAGGAAGAAATACGCCGAGCCTTTCGATAGCTCCTTGTCCTGCTCCATCCTAGCATACACTGTGATCGCGTTTGCACTGCCTGGTTGAAGTTGACGCAGAAAAGGCATCGTCACGATCCTACCAATGGCCTCGGCCATGTAGATGAAAGGCCCTTCAGCGAAGCCGACATTGCTGATGAAACCAGTGAGCCCACCGAGACCATCTAGCAGCATTGGACTACACAGGAAGCGACCGTTGACAGCCTCTGCGTTGTACCGGACCTGTGAGACAGCTTCGTCACCCTTTTCCGACATTTTGATATTCTGCATACCTCGAAATCCTCCAAGATACAGCACAATGGTCTCAAACTCTTTGTAGATCGTGTTTGTTCGGATCGAAGAGGTCGATTGCGAGGCAACCGTCTTTGCCGTGGTCAAGATCAGGTGTTGCAGCTTCATCCACTCCTTCGTGATAGCATCGACGCTTGTAATTCGGACGCGGCAAGAACCGTACTGGTGCTTCTGGTGCTGGCGTTCGCTGTGAGAGAAGAATTGGACAATCGAGCCATCGTTGTTACAGGGGTTGCCCAGCAGGCTGACCTCAATGCGTTGCTTTGGATCTTGCTCGTTAAGGTATAGCGAGGCTACCATAGACAGATCCATCACCTCAATGATCACGTCGTCTTCCTGCTGATCATATCATAAAGCCACTTATTAACATAGAACTTTCCGTCTTCACCTCTGTACTTCCAGTCATTAT
>JAXQGJ010000639.1:0-11231 GCA_037039655.1 Pseudozyma sp. M118-08B | reverse complement strand
CTTGAAGGTATTGAAGCATCGATACTTTCAATTACAGATGGAAAAACAATAATTCCATTCCTATCAGGTAAAGATCAGGGCCTCTTCAGCCTCGCCAAAGTCCTCAGGCGCAGCATCAAGACCGTCCTCGTCCTCGTCGTCCGACTCCTCCAAAGCCTCGCCGTCGAGCCACGACTCGATGTCATGCGTCTTGCCACCGTTGAGTGCATTGTCCTTGAAGATGGGACCGCCTTCGTTGCCAGCCACCAGCGCGCGGTCGAAGTAGCTCTGTTCGCTGCTGAGGATGGGCCAGTTGTGCTGGAAGGATTGCGAGACGGCGGTAGGAGGGGCGAGCTTGGAAGTGCCTTCGCCCAAGTCGAGCTGACGGTCGACCTCGGCAGCCTCTTCCTCCATGCCGGCATGTGCTGCGATCTCGGCAGCCTGGTCATCGAGACCGTTCGACTTTGCAGCTGCGTAGGCGAGGGCAGGAAGACCGACATCCGAAAGCACATTGGCGCGGGCCTCGGCGTTGCCAAGGTAGAGCGCATTGTGGAAGCGGGAGAGGTGGTCGCCACGCTTATCGGCAATGACCGACATCTTGGCCAGCTTGTCGGTGTTGCCCGTGATGAGATACAAGAAGCTGAGCTTGTCGAAGCTCTTGGTTCGCTGGTAGGCACGCTCGACGATTTTGTGGTTGCCCTGCTTGAGAGCAGCTGTAGCCAGACGGTCCCATACCTCATCGACGTTCAACGACTCGGCGGTCTCCAAGGCGACATCGAGGTTGCCGCACTCGATGGCAAGGTCGAAACGGGTGCTCTTGTCCTGGACGAAATGCAAGGCGATCTCGGGGTAGCCCTTCTTTTGCAAGAAAGCGATGATGGCTTGACCGACGAGGTTGCTGTTCTTGATGATGGTCAAGACATCGTCGTACTTGCCCTGGACCAGCGCCAACTTGAAGCGGAACTCGGTTGGGTCGATGGTGATGTTCTGAGGACGAGCGGATCGATCGAGGCACGAGACTGTCTTGCCCTTGACTCGGGTAAGATAGACGGGCTGCTCGAGCGTCTTAATGATACCGTTGTCGCCCTGAGGGAGCGCATACTTGATGTGGTTGAGCGTGCTGTAGAGCAAGACACCGCTCTCGTCCCAAGCAGCACTCTTGATGCGAATCGTTTCGTGAATGAGATTGCTCGACGAGAAGGACTTGTCAGCCAAGGTGATGGTGTGCTTGCTAAGAAGTGCCACCATGCTGCCGTCGACGCTCCAGATGACGTACTTAACGGGCGGGCTCGTGAGCTCGGCAAGCGTCTTTTGCTGCTGAATGTCGTAGAGAATGACGCCGGTGGAGGTGCTGAGGATGAGACTGGCTGTGCCGCCAAAGAAAATCTCGTTGGTGGGCTGAGGAGGTGTGATGGTCTTGGTGACGGCATTGTTGAGGTCGCGAATCTCGATGGTCTGCGCTGCCTTGTCAAGTACGGCGAAACGGTTACGAGCGACAAAGATGGCACTGGAGCCTTGGCCACGCTTGCCAACGCTGGAAGAATCGGCGAGATCGCCGCCAGCCTCGCGAGGCAGAGGAGCCACATCGAAGGTGCCCTGGTCGCCGTTGACTGAGGTGACAATGACGGAGCGCTCGGCAGGGTTGAAGCTGAGCGTACGAGGAGGGACATACTGATTGCCGAGACGCTTGACGCTGAGCAAAGCGTGGTCGGCGCCGGTGCCGTAGTCGAGCGATCGCACTTGCTTATCACGGATGTAGTAGAGAGTGTTCTGGTGGACCGAGAAAGCGGGACGCTCACGCTCCAGCTTGAAGACGATGAGACCGTTGTCGTGACCCGCAGCGAAGAGGTTGAGGGTTGGATGCGCCGTCAAAACCCAGAAGCGATCGCTCTCTCTGCGAAAGGTTTGAACGGCGGTGCGCTTGCCCATGTCCCAAACACGGATGGTCTTATCCTCGGCGTCCGAGATGATGAGTTCGTGGCGTGGGTGGAAGAGAGCGCAGGAGACGTTGTTGAAATGACCACGGCACGTGTCGACCTCCCATGCTTTTGTGTCCGACATCCTCCAGAGCTTGATTTGACGATCATCACCGGCTGAAACGATGAGAGGCAAGGTAGGGTGGAACGAGGCCCAGTTGACACCTCGGTCGTGTCCTTCGAGCACATACTTGACCATGGCGTCGGTGTTGCCGAAAAGGTCGGCCTGGCCGCTGTTGGCGCGCGCGATCTGTTCCTCGATGCTCATAGGCTGAGCCGAGGTGTTCTTCTTGCGCAGGCCGCTGATGTCCCATACGCGTACGGTCTGGTCCATGGATGCCGAGACGATGAGATCCTCCTTGGGGTGAAACTGAGCGCACATGACGTAGTGGTTGTGACCGGTGAGGATGGCGATGCAGGTTCGGCTCTGCCAGTTCCAGATGCGAATGGTTTGGTCGTCGGAAGCACTGAGAATCCAGGGGTGTTCATGGTGGAAGAAGACGGTACGGACGTAGTCAAGATGGCCGTTGAGCGTAAAGAGACATTTGCGGGTCTTGTGGTTCCAGACCTTGATCTTGTAGTCGTCACCACCACTGACGAGCAAAGGTTGCGAAGGATGGAAGCAGATGCCTCGAACAGGACCATCGTGCTCCTCGAGTCGATCGTAGATGGTACCGGTCTGGTAGTTCCAAAGCTGAATGGAACCATTGTGAAGCGAGGCAGCCAAGAGGGGAAGGCGCTGGTGGAAGGCAATACCTTTGACCCTGTTGGACTTGGACTCGAACTTGGTGAGCATCTGCATGTTGGCTAGATGGGAGCTCGTAAGAGACGAGCGACTCGATGCTTTCTACGAGGACAGATCCAGTTGCTCAACCCAGATTGCTTCCGTGACGCTTCGAGTTTGGCGATTGTCGAAGGGAGTCGAGAAGCTGCGCCGCGATAGGATGCGCAGATGAGAAGCGAGTGACGAAAAGGAAGAAACAAGACGGAACGAGAAGCAAAAAGAGGGTAGCAGATGTGGTGAGAAGGAGAAAGCAGAAGGAAGAACTGCAATCGCGATCAAGCTCGAAATGCACGGGAAGAGTGTTGCGTTGGGTTGCGTTGTGATTTGGCACGAGCGTGGGTTGGCAAAGTGATGGTCTTAGCAGCAGCAGCCAGTTGCACACAACTCGCTCACTGACTGACAATTGCACAGTGCTTCCCAAGTCAAGCGCGAAGACTTGGAAAGTGCAGACGTGGCTCACTCTGGCTCTGGCACACAGCATGCAGACTGGCTGGCCTGTGCTTGCTTGCCAGCTCGTTCTTCCTACCGTGCGATTTTGAATGCTTTTTCTTGAATTCCAGCAAGCTTGAATTTGTATTCGCTTCGGTGAAATTTCAAGCTATGCCTTGCGGGAAGTGTTACTTTTCGGTCTCCAATTTCATTGGCTGTCAGATCGAAGCATAGTTCATCGAGCAAAAAAAACCCTGCCAAGTTCACGTGATGGTGCCTGGCGCGTTTTGAATTGTGCAGATGTTGCTCTCGCTTTGAATGCAGCAGAAGCAAAGCTGCCATAGAGCTGTCTGGCCAATTTTGACGTTTTGAGCTCCACTTCGTGACGCTAAGCTACATCGCAGGCACACTCCTAGCTGCTTGACGCATTACTATCGCCCCCTATCATCTCCTATCATCGCTCGGTGAATCTGTATATCATGCAACTTCAATAGCTGGCAACTGAGCTTGCATACGAGCAGCCAAAAAGCAGAACGCACTATCTGTATCTTCCGAAGCTAACCATGCTGCCGATACGACGTTAAGCTCTTTGGACGACGGCAAGCAGGAACCTTCACAAGGCCAACATCTTGCGTTAAGACTCAACATCATGTCGACTGCATCACATTCGCTCTCAAGCAATGAAAGACGCCAAAGATCGCGAAG
Organism: Pseudozyma sp. M118-08B; assembly: GCA_037039655.1. Lineage (NCBI taxonomy): Eukaryota > Fungi > Basidiomycota > Ustilaginomycetes > Ustilaginales > Ustilaginaceae > Pseudozyma > Pseudozyma sp. M118-08B. Next base: position 7,358 of record JAXQGJ010000639.1, on the reverse strand, counting down.
AGGCGGCTCTCAGTGCAGCCACACCACTCGTCTCGATGTGCCTCAGCTCGAGCTAGGATCCAACATGAGCTTGCAACTGGCTCACGAACGCAACGGTCTCTTGCTCTCTCATGCACACTCGACCGACTGGACCGGTCGCAACAGGATCATGCGTGCCCTACAGCAAAGCGACGTCGATCTCAGCAAGACACAAGCATGCGGTCACTGTCATCAACTCACGGCTCGACTAACCGAGTCGCTTCTGCACCACCTGCTCTTCGCCAAAGGTCAGCTACCTGAACCTGTCAGCCTACTTCGCAAAAGGCGTGAAGTAACTTCCTTCACCACTTCTGGCTCATCACGACAACGTATTCGCAACAACTCCGCAAGAAACCGCAAGGAAGACAAACTGCTTCGCAAGTTTGATCAGCTTCGATTGCATCTGCAGGAAGCAGCAAAACTTCTTTCTACGCTCGCCGACAACAACGGAGAAGGTCCATCGAGTCGTCCCTATGCGTCTCTCTCCCCAAGCATCAACTCGCACGACATCAGACTGCTCGTCGTCATGGGAGCAAGTGCATCAATGCCGCGCGAGATGTTTGTGCTTGACCTTTTACACGCTGTTGGACGGTGTACCTCTGCAGAAGATGCTCTTGATCAATTGTCCTTCCCCAACGACCTTCAGGATGATGACGAGGAGGTAAACATCCATCTGACTCAGCTACTCTCGGAGGTATCAGATAGTAAGCGCGACACCGCACGAGATAAGACCAGCACCAATTGGGAACGCAAGCTCGTTCGACTTCTTGTCAGCGACGAGCGGCTCGAGCCCTTCTTGGGAACTCCACTAGCGCCTACCAAGATGCACGTCTTCCTGAGCGCACCCACCTCATTCCGCTGCCCTGGATGGTCCGCGCGCCAGCATCTGGATTTCAACCTGGACCGCCTTTGCGAGGCTCATCTTGAAGAGACGCCGATCTCTTCGACCGACACCAGCATGTCTTCTCGCGGCTTCAAGAGGCCTTCGTCGAGTCCTCTTCCGAGCGAGGACGGAAGATGGTGCAAGTCCGCTTGCGAGTCAGCGTCCTCTGTGGCGGAATCCTGGCTTGAAGACAGTGCGTCGGACCAATTGGGCGAGTCCAGCGTCAGCTCCGTCTCGGACGATAGCCGACCTCCTTCCGCTGCGGATAAGAGCTGGCACTTGAGTAACGCAGCTGGAGGGTGGCTACCGCAATGCAGTAGCCCCCTGATCAAGGATCTGCATCTGCAAGAGCAGACGAGCAAGCCGGCAAAGGATTGCAATATCGAGATGAGCCGCACCGGCTCTTCACTGGGTTCATCGACTGTATATGGCCACGACTCGCATGACGCAGACGCTGCTTTTACGCCTGGCGTGGTCGACGAGATTCCCGACGATGCCTTTGTTCCAACAGCGTGTGACTCGTCGCAGCTGACCTTGGAGCCAGACTTAGGCCCTCGCCGCCGTTCTCGCGAGCCCAAAGCGGGCAGTCTTCTCAGTCGCAACCTGCTTAGAGGCGCGCGGAGTCGGCAGCAATCCTACACGGGGTCTGAGGCGAGTTCAGCGCGGTCTACCGTGACATCCATCAAGCGTGCACCTCGCTGTGCTGGGCTGCAGATCGACTTTTCCGATCCGGATCAAGCTCGAGCTGCGAGTCATGTTCACACCACACAAGACTCACGAGACGTTGTTGATCGCTGCTGGTTCCAATGCGAAGCTGTGCTGGAAGGCTTTCGCTGACCTTTTTCATTTACACAAATTCTCGCTTACTTGTACCGGCTACGATTGTAGTACATATCTGCTTTTACCCATACATGATGTCGTGAGCTCATCTGACTACCGTGAGAGCGATCTACAAGCGTAGACAACGATGGAAGTGAACGAAGAGGAAGTCTGTGGTTGAACAACGTCCCCAGACCCTTCAATCTTGGCTCAGACTCAACTCTCAATTCGAACAAGTTTCCTCAAGGCGTCTAGCGAGAAGCAATCAGGCCGAAAGCCAGGCGCGAGCAGACAAGCCTTGTCCCTAACCGAGCTTCAGGATTGACATCAACACGCGTCTCCGTGGCATCATAGGCTTCTGAGCTGACAACAACAGCTTCTTCAATATGCTGATTGTCCACAACAACCAGATACCCCCCGCCTTCTGCTCGCTTGTACAGACGGCTGACCCTTGAGCTTCTCAACATAATTCTTGCTAGAGTAAGTATTTCTGGGACAAGGTTTAGAACTGAAGTGGGCGGGGTTACAGGGCGATTTTCAGTTTGGGGAGCAATGTCAGGATCGTCACGCCAGCTGCCATTTTTGGCAAGAAAGACCACACCACGCTGTCTGTTGCGGATCTCATTTAGTCTGCTGTTTTCCTACATCGGACGGCCTTGCACATCATCCGAGAGGTGGCTGCCATTGAGAAACTGGCGCTCATTCAGTTGTACTCGGCAAAGAGTACCTCACAGGGAGTTCCGTTGTCCAAGCGTGTTGCGGTCATCCGACCGACAGCGTCAGCAAGGTCAGCAAGGTGGAGAAGCATGCGCTCACGGACCTCGGAAAAATTTCATGGCTCAGCGCGTACCACTTGTGGCAAGGCGGGTCCCATCCACAGTCGATATTGCGTTGAGCTCTGAAATGTGTATCAGTCCACTTCAGAATAAAGAAAAGGCAAGGCAAAAGAAAGCAAACAGTCAAATGGGGTTCACTACGGCGCAGCTAAAGACTGTCAAGATGAGCTCTCTTCTGGAATCAAAGATCGGCTCGTCAACTCGAACCACGAAGCAGGCGTAGCTATTCAATCGCGCACGTACTCAAAGCAACAACAAGCAGACAACGTTGCTTTCAAGTGCGGAAGCAACGTTAGACCGTGAGAACCAACCCTGTTCTGTCAAACTTTGTGAACAGCAGCCTCGCTATGGCAGCTGCTTTGCAACCAATTGACTCATGTTGAACGGGATTGACCATTAGTGAACTCGCTCCGATTGACAACGGAAAGAGCGTGCGTGCCAGAGCGGAACCAAACACGAAGTCGCGAAAGCACTCCCTTCGCAACACCTTTCTGCTCTGCCATTTGCTCGACTGCACTTTCTGCAAAACAGCCAATGACTATTTCTGGTATGCTGTGCCGTTCTTGTTCGGAGCTTACGCTTGGCGCATCTTGGCCATCGGTCTTCTTACAACCCATCCAGATGACTCGGTGGCTGTTGCCATCCGCCAAGCTGCATCTCTTTCTGGCTTCTCTTCCCACGCTACCTCGCAACGTCACACTCAAGGTTTGCAGGTCACTGTCGCAAGGAGGCATGAAGCGGACTGAAGCATTTGGCGTTCATCCGCTCTGACGGTGTTGCTTGGTCTGCTGCTGGTTCAGCTGCTCGTCATGTTTGAATTTGGACAAGACACTGCCGACTCTTCACGCCTCAATCATTGGCACTCAAATCTGCACCTTCTCCGCCAAGTTGTGTTTCTTGCACTGGTTCTTGTTGTTTATCTCTTTCCTGCGACAAGGACGATGGGAAGCTTTGATCAGACCATGATGCAACTCGAGACAACTCAGCAAAGTCTTCAGAGCCTAATGCATGTATTTGATCTAGCCGACATCTCGCGAACGGTGATGCTCAAGGATGATCAGTTCCTTGACATCTCGAGGCAGTGCCAAGAAGGCTCGTGGAAGGCACAAGCTGCTGCGGAGCAGATCATCTCACTACAGACAAGAGAAAAGGACGCGCGGAGCTGTCAGACAGTGCACCAGGCAGAAGACGAGTGAAAGTGCGGAAAATCGGAAAGATGGAATTGCAGCTGTGAGAAAAAACTACAAGACGCGGAAAATTTTGAAACTAACAACGGAAACTGTCAGAAAAAATGTGCCGGCGGACGCGCGCGCCACCAACACCATCATATCGAATCGAAGACCTCCTCATCATCTTCAAAGATCTTCAAGTTCGTCAGCTGAGTCATAAGTACCCGCCTTCTTCTTAGCAAGTCTTGCCTTACGCTCCTTGCGCTTGTCACTAGCTGACTCCTTTTTCTTTTTTTCGACTTTAGCCAACTTGTTGCCCAAAGCGTCAAATTTGTCTTCGTCGTCCTCCTTGACTTCGATCTTGGTTCCCTTGGCGTTCGTCTCAACCCAGTCATGGCCTGAGGCGTGAAGACGACCGCCGTCCATAGCCCAAATTTCCTTGCAAGTACCTTCAGAGAACTCGCGGGAGTGGGTAATGATAGCGACACCACCCTCGAAAGACTCGATGGCCTTGATGAGGGCAGCGAGAGACTCGCGGTCCAAGAAGTTAGTGGGCTCATCGAGGATGATGATGTGAGGTCGGCGCCAGGTAGCGGCAGCGAGTACCACCTTAACCTTCTGACCACCAGAAAGACCGCGCATGGTGTTGTGCGAGGTAAATTCACGCTCGAGACCGAAGTCCTCGAAGTGCTGCTCGATCTCCTTACGAACAAGAGGACGGTTCATACCGAGCTTTTGAGCTTCCTTTGCGTCGAACTTGTTAATTTGTCGTTCCATACCACGTTTCACGAGTTCATCCCTAGGGACCCAGAGGTTGTCGGCGGAAGACATGTTCTTGAACGAGACTTCGTACTGGAAAGAGTTCTTCAACTTCTTACGGGCGACAATCTCGTCGAAGAGACGTTTGACGCCCTCGATGACGAAGACCTCTCCCTGCTTTAGGAGGGCCTTCTCCTCTTCGGTGAGCTCCTTCTTCTCCGACTTGAGGTGCTCCTCGAGATCCTCACCGGTCTGGTAACGCCAGAGCATGTAGTCGAGAGGGGTCTTGTCGAGGTGCTGGTCGATGTGGTGGAAAGCGTGCTGGGCGACGTAACCAATGACCAAGTTGGGGTGCTTCCACATCTCACCGGAACCGGGCTCAGTATCACCGACAATAAGCTTGACAAGGGTCGATTTACCCGAACCGTTGGGGCCGAGAATGGCGACTCGCGAGGCGAGCGAAAGCTGGATGGAGACACCGTTGAGCTGGGGGGCGGGGGTCTTGGGGTACTGGAAGACGACGTCCTTCATCTTGATAAGCGACTTCTCCTTGGTCTTGACACCGTCGAGAAGAGGGGGGTTGGGAAGCTTGAAGGCGTAGTCCTCGCCGGTGTTGAGTTCGGCGTAGGCACGGGCCTCGGGAACACGCTTGACGAAAGCGTCGAGGTTACCGGGATACCTCTTGATCTTGAATCGGTTGAGGTGGAGAATGTCAGTGCAGACGTTGTTCAAGAAGCCAGAGTCGTGCGAGACAATGATGGCGGTGGCGCCAGTGTTGATCAGATAATCAGTGATCCACTTGACGTTAACGACATCCAAGTGGTTAGTGGGCTCGTCGAGGAGGAGAATGTCGGCCTTGAACAAGATAGCACGGGCAAGGGCGACCTTCATCTTCCAACCACCGGAGAGACCGGCGATGGGCGAGTTCTGACGGGCATCGTCGAAGCCGACCTCGTGGAGGGTCTTGATGGCCTCCTCACGGGTCATGCTGAGGTGCTCGTCGGCGAGAATGAACTCAAGAACAGTCATCTCACCCTCGGATCCGTCAAGATCGTGCTCGACGTACCAGGTGCGGACCTCCTCGGGCGAAGGGAAACCCTCAACCTGGCCGTTGGTGATGGCGCGCATGAGGGTCGACTTTCCGGAACCGTTACGACCGCAAAGACCGTACTTGTGACCACGCTTGAGACGGAGGGTGGCGGTGTTAAGCAAAATCTTGGCACCGTAAGCGAGCGAGAACTGACAGTTGCAAAGGTCCTCTCCCTCCTCCTCGTCGTCGAAGATCTCGACGGAGTCACCGGTGGACTTGGCAAGGGCGGTAAGAAGAGTCTTGGAGACAGCCTTGGCCTGCTCGGGCTTGGAGCCCTTGATGAGGGTAAGGTAGGGGATGAGAACGGTCTCCCACTCAGTAAGCTCGAAGTTACGGGCGTTGGCAAGGTTGGAAACGAGGGTGGCAAGGTAAGCGGCGAGGTTGGTCTGGGCCTGGAGACCCTGCTCACCGAGGGCCTTGTTGACCTGCTCGAGGGAGTCCTTCTCGCTGATGTCAACAAGGGGAGGGGCGTCAGAGCCGTCACCGGTGACGTTACCGACCTCACGAAGGGTCTTGATGGCACGCTGAACGACACCACGGGCCTCAGGGTCGGCAAGGGTGGACTCGATCTTGATCAAACCGGGGAGGAGCTTGCCAAGGAAAGGACGGACGGTGCGCTCGTTGTCGACGAGCTTGGTCATGTTGTCAATGATGACGGCAACCTTACGCTTGGTGGCAGTAGGACGCTCGTTGAGACCACGGGAAAGAAGGGGCACCATGAGCGCAAGGGTGGCGCTGTCGACCTCCTGGACGAAGGTGGTGGCGGACAAGAGCTGGATAGTCTTGGGGACCTCCTCGACGGGGTTGATGAGAGAGGTGATGAGGGCGGGAATGAAACGCTCGATATCCTTGTTGGAGATGAGGACACAGAGCTTGGTAAGTGAGGCACGCGAAGCCTTCTGGACATCGGTCTTGGTGTCCCAGATGACCTCGGACATGACAGGGATGATCTCGGGCATGAGGGCGGCGAGACGCTCGGGGCAGGCGTGGACCATCTCCTCGAGGAGGGTGATGCATCCAATCTTGACCTGCCATTTGCCGGCGGTGCGAGCCTGCTCGAGGATGACCTTGAGCATCTGCTGAGCGGCCCAAGGGGTCATGGTGTTGACAAGAGCCTTGAGGGCCTCAAGGGAAGCCTTCTGGACGGCCTTCTCCTTGTCACCCATAGCCTCGACGAGGGGAGTGAGAACGTTCTCGAAGAGGAAGGGCTCGACCTCGTGGCCAACACCCTGCTCGAGGAGGTTGGAGATAAGAGTGCAAGCACCCTCACGGCCGGCGGCGTTCTTCTTGTCGTTGAGACCCTTGAGGATCACGTCCTCGATGCCGAGGTTGGCAAGAGCGGCGGGGCCCTCGATCTTGACGAGGTTAGTGAGCTCCTGAGCAGCATCCTTGTCACCGGAGAGAAGGGCGTCCTCCTCAGAGTGAGCCTCCTTCTTCTCGGCGGCAGCACCGCCCTTGGCGGCGGTAGCGGCAGCGCCACCGACGGTCTTGGCGGGAACCTTGGCGGGAACACCAGCAGCAGTAGGTGCGGGAGCCATAATTATGATGTTGTGATTACAAAGGATCGGTGGTGTAAAATTGATACGATAGAAACACGAAAGGAGTCAGTCGGAAGATCGACTTTTTGATTCTTCAAAGAAGAAAGGAAAGAGCGGATAGGATGCTCTTTGAAAGGATGGTGATGAACAGTGCTAGCGATAGCTCTGTGATGGATGCCAAAGGGGGGCGGAAAGGGGGAAAGGATGATGATGAGGAGAAAGGAAGAGTGGAACGTGATGAGCACG
>JAXQGJ010000638.1:0-11197 GCA_037039655.1 Pseudozyma sp. M118-08B | reverse complement strand
TCTTTTGAATTATATTCCCTCTGTTTTGCTTGTTGTTATAAATTTCAAGAAGATTATTATATATATTATATAGTTGATGCAGACTGACTGTCGCAACTAGCCTTCAGAAAAGTTGCAGACTTGAGATTGATCCGACTGGACGAAGCAGTCTATTGATGTGCGATGGTGACAGTGGTGGTGAGAAGAGCAGTACCAATGTGAACATCAATCGCTTGATCGGTTGTTCTTGTTCCGTGTTACTGTCTGCTTGGTGGTTATCGGAATTTAAGAAGATCGTCCATCGGTCCACTTTTTTTCTAGGGTTCCGGTTTCATCATCGCAATTCGCATGTCGCAGTGTGCTGCCTTGTCCCGAGAAAACATTCCAATCGAGGCTTTTTTGACGCTTTCTCGCTTCTGATTGCGCTTGCCGTCTGTATCCGAAGCAATGAAAAATGGTTCGCATCAAGTCAGCCTCTCTGATAGTTCATTTTGTCTTAATCAGCACGAGGCCGAGTGTAGCGAGCGAATCGCCAAAATTGATCCCGATTTTTCAATGTCCAAAAAATGTTGCGTCCACTAATCCGACATTGTTGCATCGGAAAGAAAAGAAGTCTCGGGCGGTATCAGAATATAGCGGAAACATGGCGCAAAAAAATCGGCGGCTTGAGAAGGAAAGCGGCGCCCGAAGACAACTTTCTCTCCATTGCAGCTTTACCATTAAGCTTTGATCTCTCCATCATCATCATCACCACCATCCTACACGAAGACTCGCTCGCTTGCATCTTACTCCAAGGACGAGATGAGATCTTCCGCCGTACTCAACTTCGCACAAACCGTACGTTCCAGCTCTTTTCCACCAATCAACGGCATCTCTTTGATGATCGTACTAACAATTGGTCTTATTCTTTCATTCTTTGATTCACGCACAAAAATAACAGGCTCGCACACTTTCGCAAAGGCGGCTCGTACGTGTTCAGCTCACAAAGGATATCGCCGGTCTTGGTCGCGCAGGAAGTATCGTTCTCGTCCAACCTGGGCGTATGCGCAACGAGCTTTTGCCTACCAACAAAGCCATCTACCAACCTCTTCCCACACCGTTCCAACTTTCCAACCAGAAACTCAACGCTTCGATCGTCGAATCGCAACTCGAATCGGCTCAAGCTGCACTTGCCGTTCAACAAGCAAGGGATTCGCTTACCAAGGAGTTGGGCCCGATTCAACTGTTGAGCTTGAGGAGGAAATTGGAAGTTGCGCCCCCCGTTGTATTTGCTAGGCAGACAACGACCAAATTCCGTCCCAGTTCGACGTCAGCAGCAGCAGCAGGCGGAGAGTTGGAATTGCCAAAGCCAGCATTGGGCATTCAGGGTAGTATCGCGACATCGGATATTGTCGAGTTTCTGAGAGAGAACGGCGCATTTGATCTTGAAACGGATTACAGCGAAGAAGGCAAACCGGTTCAACTGAACAGGTTGACAGCAGCACAGATCAATACCGCTTGCGATTTTACGCTTGCAAGCGCACAAGGTTCGGGTGGAAGCGACTCAATCGATAAATTGGGAAGGATCAAAAAGACTGGAAGGTACGAATTGGTTGCTCATATTTTGCCGTCCAACATTCGAGTCAGGATTCCGGTGGTCGTCAAGCCCAACGCAAGTTCCACTTCTGCATCCACTTCTGCTTCGGCTTCTCTCCCTTCTTCTTCTTCTTCTTCCGCCACTGCCGCTACCCCCACTGCCACGATGTCCGCCGCCGCTGGTCAAACTCGAGGCTACGCCACCTCAACCCCAAAACCTACCGCTATGGAAACCTCGATGCGAACCAAACTCGAAGCCCAATTTGGCCCTCAAGTCGAAGTCAACATTCGAAACGATTCCAGCAAACACGCCCACCACGCCGCCATGGCGGCGCAAGGAGGCGGAAATGGCGAAACCCATTTCTACGTCCATGTCATTTCCGACAAGTTTCAAGGCATGACTCAAATCAAGCGTCATCGTGCGGTCAACGGTTTGCTCGAAGCCGAGTTCGAACGTGGTCTTCACGCATTGAGTCTTCGGACAAAGACGTGGGCCGAGGAAGGGATCGAAAAGCCCGCCGAGACGGGAACGACGACGACGCATCAAGATGGACAGCAAGAGAGCAGCAATGTGAGCATTTGAACTTCCTCCTCACCACTTCTCGGACGACCATGCGCAGACCATTGGGCTTCTCGTTCAGACATACCCCGTCTTCAAAGATGGAGACTGTCGTAATGTATTCTAGCATCTTGTTACCCGTCGAGAACGAGGACGGCAATGTCATCTACTACTCTCAACGCCTTTTGGTTTCTTTATTTTCCTGTCTGCGCATGGTCGCTCCTTCCTACACTGTGTGTTTCCTTGCTGAGATGACGTTCTTTCTGACCACCACTTCTTACATTACCCTTCTTCCGCTGGTTGCGCAATCTCAGATCGACGACCCAACCACTTGTCCTCAAGGCCATGATCAAACTTCCTCCTCTTCAGGCCGTCCACCTTCTCTCTGGACTGCACCGCAATCGCACCTTCACCCGACTTCGCCTCTTGCCTCTGTCCCGCAGCCATCCTCTGCCGAAGCAGCGGAAGCGAATGATATCTTATCAGCGTTCTACACTCGTCCACCCACCTCCTCTACCGTACCTTCTCCTTCTGCTGCGGCTAGAGTGACATCGGGGCAGAGGGAGAAGTTCTTTCGTCGAGCAACTAAAATGGACGAACTCGAACCCTCGCCAAGACAGAATCTGCTCAACGTACTAGGTGGAGTACTCGCAGCGGTTAGCGGGACCTACATGGTTCTCTTTGCCGACTTTGGCATGCCGCAAGGGGCAGAAAATTGTTTTACAGACGTAAGGAGGTTGGTCTGGGGTCCAGAGGGACCACCGAAACTGTTTGGCTAACACCACTACACAAGGGATTGATATAGTAATGTAATGTACGATATGATTAGACGATTGCAATGAAAAAAGAAAATGTTGTTTGCGCAATAATGAATGAGTTATGCAGTAACGAAAGTAGTGGCCGTGGTAGAAGAGCGGTCAAGAATCGATCGACGAATGCTCTTCAACCGATAAGCGTAGAACCTCTTCCTTACGCTATCCGCCACACAAAGCCTCTTTACCAACATCTCCGCCTCACCTACCCCTTCTCCCTTTGCACTTCCTTCTCCACCCGAAATGTCTTCACCAATGCAGTCCAACCACCATTCCAAAGCGCCGACACTTCCCCTTCCCATAACATCTACACTTGCGTCCCTCTCCGCCTCCACATTGGTCGAAACGAGCGTCTTAACCCACGGCAAAGCTTCGTTGAGCTTGGTCGAAAGAGGTGCGGGCAAAGCGGTGTGCAGAGCTCGAAGGTACATCCATGCAGAAGCGTTGTTCGGACAATTGAGGAGCGAAGAGCGTGTGTAAGCTTTTTCAAACTTGACTTTCTTTTGCAGCTTCTCGACCATTTCTTCCGCCAAAGGAGATGAAGGTGAGGAGGAGGTGGGTGAGCCGGTGAGGCCAAAACGTGAAAAATTGACAAACCAACGATGGTTCCAGGCCGAATTATTTCTCACGTCCTCCTGCAAAAGTTGGTCTACGTACGCCTCTTCGCCATCCCACAGCTCAGGGTATCCTCCAGCGCCTTTCGATCCAGCTAGAGTGCAAGTGGAGGAAGTGGAAAGGGAAAGGGAGAGACCTCCGAAGTGCGCCAACACCCACTGCCTATACCCCCAAGTATGATAATTCTTGGCATCCTTATCCAAGTTCTCCTTGACAAACTGCAACTCCCTTCCCGGCTCCCCCAATTCGGAAACGATCAACCTCCTATGTTGCCAAACTTGGTAACTTTTCATGTTCTTATGCGCCAAATCGTCCAACCACCTTAATTCGGCTCGCAGTAAATCGTCCCTCTCCACTTTTGCATCTGCCGAAAGAAGAGTAGAAGAGTTGAGCAAGATATTCGCTCGGTACTGCCAAACGCTGAAATGGCTCGGGTTGAGTTGGATGAGATGCGAAGTGAGGGCGAGACCGCGCGGGGAGAGTTCGTTGGTGGTGAGGGAGGAAGGGGAGTTGTTGGAAGTTGTGAGGGCGCGATAGATGTCCATAGCTGAAGAGTAGTCTGGGTTGTAGAGGATTGGACACATTGGCGCTGAGGATTCGGCTTGTGGGGTTGGTGTGACATCTGACCAGACGGGAGAAGCGGCATCGAAGGGGAGGAAAGGTGCGCAAAGGTCATCGAGAACCGACGTGGAGGTGGTGCTAGAGGAGGCCATCTTGAAGAAGCGCAACGTTCGTGCAAGGTAGAGGGTGTTGGTGGTGCAGAGCGAAGGTTAAGGCGGTTTGCAAGTGCCTTTTATGAATGGAGCGGCGAAAAGAGTGGCTCTAGGGAGAGGTCCCTTTGTGCGATGTACCGTGTGAGATGAGCATCAAGAGGTAGATTGAAGAAAGGGAAGCCTAGGTGAAACGTTGTTCACACGATCATGTCAGAAGAGGAAGACAAAGGGCAGGCAAGGCCACAAGAAAAGGGGTCCAAGCGTTTGCCGACTCCCGCATTTCTTTGCCTTTTAATCCTCAGTTTATTTCCGTATTTTTGAAATCATTTCCACGCGTCAAGGTTGGTCCGCGCGAGAACAACACTTTCTTTTCATACACCATCATCAGCACCACCACCCTTGTCGCACCATCATCACCGTTCACAATGACATCAACAACGACAGCGCTTCAACCACCAGCATCTGCCGTCACGACAACATCTTCCGTTGCTTCAGCAGCGTCTTCGTCCGGTCACACGAACGACAAAGCCGAAGGAGGAGATGCAGCGTTGAAAGCACCCGAAATCTCGTCCCCACATCAACTTATTGATTGGGTAGACACCGTTTTGGGACAACTCGAGACGAGATTCGACGATATGAACGGTCAGGTCACTGCCAGAAGTAAGTGTATCGCTCTGTCATGCCTAGGCAGAGGGCAGAGTTGAGGTCGTGATACTGAAAGAATCTGATCTTTTTTCCATTGGTGTCACAGTGAATGAGATGAGTAGCCGCATCGATGCGCTCGAAAGCTCAATACAGGGTAAGCACTTCGCCACACTCTTCATTCATCTATGCAAACCTGGTACTGACGCCTGCTCTGTCGACGACCAACGAACTAGATTTGATCCACGGCACACTCTCGCCCGTCGCAGCAACGAACGAAGTCTAAGCACAACATCGCAAACCCTTTTCAGTCCTCATCGAGACGCACTATATACCATCGACCTATACGAGTCGCACTCACTGTACACTACGATTCTCCTTCTTACCGCAATCGCAATCACGCATGCTGCCAACCGCTTTGCTACGATAGTGTTCACAACAAAATGTCCATTACGTTACAGCTTGTCAAAGGCTTTCCTACACAGCAGGCGCCGATGGAGGAGGAGGAGGAGGGGGCACACGTCTACCCGCACCCGCACCCACGCCCATGGCAGTCTCACGTTTCTTCTTGGTACTCCTTCTCTCCGCTCTGGCTCGACGCTTCTTTTGCTTTCTCTCCAACTCGGCATCGATGCTCGCTAGGCCTCTGATGAAGGCGTCCCTGCCTAAGCCTGAGGTAGACATCTTTTCCGAAGAGGAAGAAGAGGAGAGCTGGAGTGCAACAGCTCGATCCCACGTTTGCGCGAGAAAGGTTGGCGAGAGGCGGGAACGGGTCCATATCTGACGGACTGTCTTGGGCAAGAGGAGGGCTGGTGAAGAGATGCTTGGAGATGCATCGGAGGTCGTCGACATTGGTTGAGGGGTTGCGATGGCGGCAGTAGAAGTGGTGGTGGTGCTGGAGGAAGGATCGCTCTCAAACCATCCACGTAGAGCTTGAACGCCTCCTGCGCTGACTATCCTTTGACCTCCACCTACGGTCTCGTTCGGCTTTGATTTGAGTGTAGAGCCCAGTCCGGCCTTGTGCTTCTTCCTTGCTGCTTGCCTCTGCAACGCAGTCTCGAATAGCTTCTCATACCGCTGTTTCGCAGCGTCATCCCTCGGCTCTTTCAGCCCTGTCCTTGAACTTCCAGCATCTGCCAACTCGACCGCTCTACCCGTGCCCCACACTCCATCGACTCCCGTCTCGCCCGGTCGGAAGCTCAAATCAGAATGCGCGCTTGCACTCCTGCTCACCGCCATGCCTCCACTGTACCCCCCATACTGCTGCTGCTTACTCGGCGCACCTTCCGCTAGCGCTCCTCCCCCTCCACCACCTCCCGACTTGAACAGGGGTAAAGCAGATGCTGCGGTGCCAATCAGAGAACTTACCACTCCTGAACCTCCAGGCGTGCTTCGAATCGTGGTGGAAGCAGAGGAGGAAGATGGAGTCGAGGGTGGTCGACCTCGCGTTGGTGGCGGCGCTTGCCGAAGCTGGTGAGGAAGATGGTGGTGGTCGGCATGCAAGTCGCTTTCGAGACTACGTTTGAGTTCGCTACTGGCGTCATCGGAGAGTGAGATCGAGGTGAAGACGTTGCTTCCCGTTTTGCGGTGCGCTAAGCCCGTAACGCTGGCGCTGTTGCTGCTGTTGGTGAGTGTGCGTTGATGTGTTGCACCTCCTGTAGTGGTGCGTTGACGTGGTGGAGGGGGCGGATCAGCAGAAGCGTTTGTGCTAGTGCTAGTGCTGCTGCTGTTGCCGAATCGGAAACCCCCTGCTGCTCCAGGACGTGGTGGAGGGACAGGCTTACTCGGCTTCTTTGGGATAGTAGGAGCAGGTGATTTGAGAGGACTCTTCTGACGAGTTTGGTAAGAAGGAGCATCGAGTCTTCCTCTGTCTGCTTGTCCCAACGTAGCACTGCGCGGTGGAAGGGCAGGTGGTGTCATCGTCCCATCTCTCGGCACTCCTTCTCCGCCTGCTCCTGCTCCTGCTCCGCTGCCACGTTTGACACCAGGAGTATACGTAGCGTAGCCTACATTACCCTTTGGCGCCGACGACGGTAGCGCGCCAAATTCCGAGATCGTGGGGCTGGGTGCCAAACTGCTCGGCCTAGGCGGTAATCGAGGAGTACTGCCCGCAGCAGAACCAGACTGAAGACTTGAAGCACTGCCCTTTCTCGGCGGTGCAGGCGGAGGCAAGTCTCCGTCATGCGAGAGCTTCCTATCAGGCGACGGTGGAGCGCTGCTGTTGCGGCCAGGCTGCATCACAGCATGAGCAAACATTGGATGTGTATGGTCCGAATCATCGGCACTGTTGTCCAGCATATGCAGACTCGATCCAGCGGGACTGGACGTTCTTCGCATGGATACGTCATAGTCGTCTTCCGGTGCAAAGAGGCCATTGAGGGTGCGTGCAGGTGTGCTTCTGCCCGAACTGACGTTGCTGCTTGTTTCGCCGGCGGCTGACTTGCTTCTTGACCTGCTCATCCCAGAAGATGCGAATGCGGAAGGTACGGGGCTGGGGCTACCTCGAGGCAAGCTTTTGTTCATGAGCTCTTTGAGGCTCAGTCCGCTCCCTGACTTCTTGAGGGGAGAGGCAAAGTGTGGTGAAGCAGATGCAGGAAACGTCGGCGAGGGAGCACTCAGCATGCCTGATGCGGATGTCACTGGTACGGCAGCTGCTGAGGTAAATTTGGGCGAAACGGCGCCATTGCCGCCGGAGAAAGGATTGTTGGCTGCGGATGCTGGTGACAGCAAAGTGAGCGAATCCGAAACCTTGCGTATGCGTGGTGTGGATGACGAACGCGGTACCGGTTCCGGGCCAGAAGAAGAGCGATGTGGTGTTTGCGGAGCTGCCGCTGCCGCATTGCGGACTCTAGGCGAGTTGTATGATGTACGTGGTGGATGAGGAGAAGTAGAAGAGGAAGAGGAACTGTTCTGCTCAAATGCTGCGAGGGCTGCGCGAAAGTTGATGGGCTCAGAGCTGGCTTCTGATGAGGAAGGATGATTGCTCGCCATGTTGGCGGCAGATGGCTGGCGACGATGTGTGAGGAGAGATTGATTAGGCCGTGCGACGGCTTATGTGATGTATCAAAGAGAGTTGAACGACATGGTGAAAGACAGTGAATCAGCGACAAGACATGGTGAATAAGTGTGAGGTGGTGATGCTGATGATGATGGTTGATGGCGACGATGAAAGGGGTTTGATTGTGAGTTGATCGTGTGATTCCAAGAATGAAAGCTAAACACCGCTCGAGCCTGTCGGTAGTCGGTGTAGCAGGTGGAGGGCGCCGAGGTTAATTTTAGCAGCCGAGCCAACACAGTTTTCCCCACACTCACACTCAAACCGACTCGCACAAGACGACCTTCCTACCTTCCTTCTGTCCCTCCTTCCCACTCCTTTCCTTGCTCGTATCCTGTCATCACATATGTGCACAGTTTACGGAATCTTCGGTTGAGCCAACAATAGGTCTTGGGTATCTTATGATGGTAATGTTGGGAGAAGTAATCGACACGTGTGCGCGGCTACTTGAGACTCATATCAAAAACACAATAAGCAGCAACAAGAACAGCACCACAATCAGAATCCATACACACCATCCACCCAGTCTTTCATCGCTGATTCGTACCACCTCATCCATCTTTCGCATCGCTTTGCCCAGCCTTCCTTGGCTTTGATCCACTTCGGTATCGAAGGCATCGATAATCTCGATCTGCTCGCCGATCTCTTGACCCATCATACCCGCTTGATTGCGTAGTGAAGAGAGTGTGCTGCCGATCTTGTCTAGCGTCGAGTCTTGGCGTGTCATCAAAATCTATAGCAAGGGTAGAAGAAGCGGATTACGAGAGTGTGAGCATGGAGGAACGAGCAGGAGTGGTGAAACGATACTGAAGACGGAAGCAAGATACCTACCTGTTGTTGCTCGCGCTCGAAAGCTTCTGTTGCGTCTTCGTCTTCGTTCATGTCAATGTTAACGGAATCGAAGCGTCCACCAGCTCCGCTTCGCCCGCCTGGTGGAGAGTCCTTCACGACTTTGGAGAGTGCCTGTGCAATAAAAGGACGGTGTAGAAATGAGCTCAAGTTATTAGCACCAAGTTGCTAGGTCAACTCTGCTGCATGACACGACAGCGTAGAGAGACACTCACTTTGACTTCATCCTCGCATTCCTGCACGAACGCTTTTCTGTTCCTTAGTTCATCTGGTGTCACCCCGAATCGTTCTGGTCCGCTTCGTTCCACTACAAGTACGCTCTGTTTGACGTCTTCTACATCCTGCCGTAACCCTTCAATAGCGTCTGACAAGCGGTCATATGCCGAATCAAGCTCGCTCGAGGTATGTGAGGATGAAGACGGCCCCGCACTGGAGGAGGAAGATTGAGACAAGAGCTGGCGGTAGGACTGGCTGAGGGAACGTGCTGAGGAGAGAGAGCTCTTGAGGTCCGATGCAAAGTCGTGGTATGGATCGCGTGACATGTTGCTCTGTCGTCCTGTTTTGAGCAATGCGAAGGCCGAATCTGTCTGCGGTGGATGCGTTGTTGATGCGTTAAGAGTGATCAGATCCAGATGGACGAATGATGATGGCAGAAGAAGTCAAGCACGCCCGATGAAAGTGTTGTGCTGCACCCTTTGGAGCGCTGAGCTGCAAATCGGGCGTAGCAGCTGCACCAAAAGCACGGACCCTTCGAGAATGTGTCGGCTGTGATATCCGATTACCGTGATTCCGCATTCAACACCTGTCACAAAGCCAAGACGAAGCTTCCAGACAGCCAACAGCAACCGGACCCTGAGTACCGACCTTGCTTGCGTCTGGGTCGTTCATCGTTGTTTTCCTTCTTTCACACACGGCCACAATCGCTTCCAAAATCGCATCCAACACACACTCTTTTTCTTACTCATACATAGACGTTCATTTCTCGCATCGTGTCACAATAAGAAGCATCTGCGTTGCTTCAAGAACCACCGAATAGAAGGCACCATCAGCAACGATGTCAGTGACCTTGCCGATCATTCACTTCAACGACGTCTATCGTGTTCGTCAGAAGGACAAGCAGTCCGGAGGCACCATTGGCGCTGATCAATTCGCGGCCAAGATTCAATCCATCCGCGAATCATGGGGAGAACCTTCTTCACTCTCCAATCTCCCACCACCCTCTTCTTCCGCCTCCGAACCCAGGGATTGGAGCGCACATTCCACCTCACGCGAGCGCAAAGGTTTGGTTCTCTTCAGCGGTGACCTCTACTCTCCCTCGGTCGAAAGTAGTGTTACGCGAGGAACGCATTTGGTGCCGGTCATCAATGCTATGAACTTGGATTGCGCATGTCTGGGCAATCATGACTGGGATTTTGGTTATCCTCATTTACAGACGTTGATGGCTCAAAACAACTTTCCTTGGCTCTTCTCCAACGTAGTCGACCATTCGAGAAAGTCTCCTGACAGCAAGGAAGAGGGGAGGAAAGAGGGCAGCAACTGGGATAAAGACTTGCAAGACGACGATGCACAGGTGAACGGAACGCTTAGGTACTGGACAACTACCGTACAGGGCGTCAAAGTAGGCTGCATCGGTATCGTAGAGAAGGAGTGGATCGCTACAGTGCCAAGCTTCCCAGAGGGCTTCGTCTACAGGAATATGGTCAAGACGGCGATGAAGCTCAGTCAAACATTGCGCGATCCTAAAGGTGAAGCGTGTGAACTCATCATCGCTATCACTCACAGCAGGCTGCCTAACGACATCGACTTTGCAAACGCCGTCGGGGCAGTCTCCAACCCGGATCCGAACTCTCATGGTGTCGATTTGGTGCTCGGCGGTCACGACCACATCTACTACGTTGGCAACGGTGCCGCGTCCTACTCTGGCGACGATTTCCCGCGCGGCGAACCAGGCACGGAGAAAGACACCTCAGCAATGGTCGTTAAATCAGGTACCGACTTCCGTGATCTTTCCGAGCTCAGACTCGAACTCACTGAGCCCTCCTCATCGTCGTCTGCCGTCCGTAAACGTACTATTCAATCCCTCAGCGTCAAACGCTACCGCGCCTCTGCCTCTGACCCAACCTCGCCTGAACTCAAGTCGATGCTCGACGACCTCCTTGCCAAAATCTCCAAGTCCACTGGCCAATCTGTCGCCTACACCCTCACACCCTGGGATGTCCGATCCGAGAAAGTTCGCACGGAAGAGTCCGCATTCGGCAACTTTGTCGCCGACGTCCTGATGAACTCGTACGAAGAAGTCCTTCGTGAACGTGACAATCGTGGCGATCCGACGGATTCCGGTCCCCCTTTGAGGTGGTTTCCACCAGTGCCTGCACACCGAAGGGAAAGCGCAGACCGT
>JAXQGJ010000637.1:0-12431 GCA_037039655.1 Pseudozyma sp. M118-08B | reverse complement strand
CTTGGTCAGCAGGTGCAGTCCCCTCTTCGCATCATCACTTTGGCCACAGTCCGACTGAGCGACAACCTCTACCGCTCAGTAGTCACGGGAACAATCCGCAGAAGCAATTGGGCTACGTCGCCCCTCCGGCCACCCAACAAGGAGGGCAGAATATGCGTAACCAAGGATCCTCACAGCAGCAGCAGCAACCGATGCAAATGCATTACTCGCAGCAACAAGGAGGCTCGCAATCGCAGGACTACGCTTACAATAGGTTCTACAGAAATGCGAATAGTTCCAATGGGAGCAATGCGGCGGTTGAGCAGAAGTCCACCTGATCGCTCACCCAGATTAGGCTAGTTGTTGTCTTTCACTGCGTAGTGTCACACGAAGTCGGTGTTGGGAATTGCCAGAGAGCTGGGATAGGAATCCCTTGCTATTTTACAACAGAGATCTAAGCGTGAGACAATGTGGATGTGTATACTGCATTACTTTATTGTATGTGCAGATGAAGATGTGTGAATGATGTAGGTGGGATACAAAAGAGCGAGAGGGGGGAGACGCAAGTGTGCGTGTGACGTGCATGAAAGGCCGGCTAGCGAAAAATCCGAATCTGCAGGTGTCTCCTGTCAAATTAGCTCGCTTACTCGGAGAATTTGGTAGACCCTAAGCCCTCTCTTTCTCCTCGTTTGGTTTTCGATGTAGTGCGCAGGAAGGCTTGATGTGCTCGTTCGCTCGACCCTCCTGGCTTGTAGCTTTTACACCGTTGGAATTCGGGCTTCGATGCCTTGATGACCGCATGAACGGCGCTCGGGACAACGTACGTCGGTGGGCGTCAGACGTAGTGTGAGCTGGCGAAGGGGGCTCGTGCTCGGTTGAGAGAGTGAAAAACGGTCATGGGGAGTCGTGAGAGCTTTCCAAGGGCATCTCCTATGAGGGCGATCGGAACGACTTCAGACGTTTTGACTTCGCCTGTCGAGACTATTCATCCGTCCACATGCTTCTATCTCATTTCATATTCGGTGCCATCGGTTCATTCCTGTTACTCGAATCGTGGAATCAGGGCCTGCAGGCAGGTTCTCGCAGCTTCCCCAGCGCAACGCTACCAATGCACAATCCTTTCAAGAAGACACACTCATACAAGTCGATACGAATCTAATCCGCTCATACATTTCGCTGACAGCGATGCAAGCATGGGACGGAAGATGTCTAGCAGCAGCTCAACTCGACGAGACCTTGCCGCTCAAGCATTGTCATTGTCAACAACCACGGTAGCAGGTCGATCTTCACCGACATCGGCTTCTTTCTCAACCTCTGCCGCTATCAGCTCTACCACGACCGGTCAGCATCCCGCTTCGTCGCATCGCGCGCACTCGGATCCTGCCGTTCTGCCACCACTCAAACAGCCTTCATCAGACAAGGCGGCCAAGTACGGCTTAGAGGAAATGAGATTGGCTTCCTGCTCGACCACGTCAAGTCCTACCAAGAGCAACCTGGAAACTTTTGAAGATCCGTTGCAAGGGTCAAGAGCGGCATACTCAACCCGAGGCCGAGGAGGGAAAGTACCGTACGGACCAGGATTCTACATTCCACCACCAGGGTATCAGGCTGCGAGTACGTTTGGTGTGCCTTACCATATGCGAGTTGATGTAGTAGGATCCTCGAAGAGTGCAACATACCAGATGGAGGAGCTGGCGAGTCCAGGCTGCGGATTGCGAGGCGACCAGGCGGTGAGAGAACGCTTTGACGCTGCTGAACGTGGAGCCATCTCGCATTCTACTCAAGCGCCGAATCATTCGAAGAATCTGACTCGAGCAACTGTCTCAACTCGCAAACGAGTTGGACGCTATACACCGACAATTGCCAGACTCACGCTATGCGCTGTACTAGCACCGTTGCTCATCACCACCCAGCTCCTCCTTCTCTCGTACTACGACCGTCAATCAAGCACCACACCCTCCGCCACATGTACAGCGCTGAGCTACGCATCACTATGCATGCCTCTCTACGCAGTCTTCCTATCGATCTTGGCTATCGCGGTTGAAAGCATTCGGCGCCATCCGATCCCGCGTACCGATCCATCAGCAAAGCCTAGAGCGAAAAGAACAAGTGCGCTGGGTAGCTTGACAGTCGCCTTTGCTCGCTCCTCTGCGCTCCTCGTTTGCCTCAGCGCGGCAATGCAGTTGGCTTCTCTGGCAGTCTACGCCTTCAACACTGTGGACAATGCAGTGAGATACAGCGTGGTCATCACCCTCTTTTTCGCCATTTTATGCACTCTAGCTTTCGTCCTCTACGCTTTCGCTACCGGTAGCCATTCCAGCCGCCGCCGTAAACGAACAACGCTGCCAATCGCCCACAAACCCCCCTCTCGTTCTCGTTCTCGCTCTTCCTCAGCCTCCTCACATGCAGGGATCTACGTACCCGACTACGACCTCGATTCGGATACCGATAGCAGCATCAATGAGGGCAACAATCCAAAGGCAAATAGACCGAGACCAGATTGGACCGATGAAGCGTTGAAAGGTTTGATACGCAGTCCGTTGTTGGATGGACCTAGAGGGCTGCACTGAGTCTTGAACGCCATTTTGACGATCTCCTATCACGATTACGGTAAAGAATGATTTGACGATTAGCGGTGCAAAATAATGCTTGGTTGGGTGAATTGCGCGGCTGCGCTTATTGAAAAAGATCTTTCGTGTGTATGTGACGAATGGGCTGTGCAGGAATGAAGAGCCTGAGCGTTGACGCACTGGAACTAGAGAGAGTACGGTGACCCGCATACACTGCTGCTTAGTCTTCTGCAGCTTCCGCTGCAGTTCGCACGTCCTTGACCATGCGGATTGAACGAAAACGCCGTAGACTTGCGGAACATCTCTTCTGAAATGCTTCCAGATGCACAAAGAGAGTGTCTCTCTCTTCAGGTGCGTTGCCATCGGGTGAGCCGAGCAAGTGGGAGCATCTGCGCCTGGCAGGACATGAAAGCTGTGTCATCACGCGACGCTCTTTCTCGGCGCGTTGTGCGAGACACCAGGTTTGAAGAAACCACGCGTTGAAACTGAGCAGAAGCAGCAAGCGGAAGCCCACCGTGTGTTTTCACTTTTGCGCTTCGTCTGCAGATTGTTCCGCATAATCTGCGCTTCTTTGAGTTGCTCTACGCAGCGGAAGTGCCGAGATGAGACTGAGCATTGAGATTTGGATGAGGTGATTGACACATTGGAGCATGCGGACTGTCTTTTCCATGCGTGTCTTTGAAGGATTGAGCTGCGGAAACAAGAGAGAGGGGAGGA
Organism: Pseudozyma sp. M118-08B; assembly: GCA_037039655.1. Taxonomy (NCBI): domain Eukaryota; kingdom Fungi; phylum Basidiomycota; class Ustilaginomycetes; order Ustilaginales; family Ustilaginaceae; genus Pseudozyma; species Pseudozyma sp. M118-08B. The sequence goes on along the minus strand of JAXQGJ010000637.1, from coordinate 9,165 downwards.
GCCGACAGACTGAGCCTTCTGCTCGAACCTGCGCAAGCGCTTAGCCAGACTCAGCCTTGCAGATCTACCCTCGCCGCTCATATAAAAAGGTTTCGCAGGTAGAATCTCCTTCCCTTTCAACGTCACGCTTGCCAGGACTTAGCCATCAGCAACAGTCTACCGCGATAAAAATGAAGGCTGAATCTTCTTCAAGTGCTGGCAATGGCGCTGGCGACGTTGGCGATACCAGTCCGCCTTTGGTATGGATCCTCGACAACAATGTCGCCGATCTCGACGAGTGGCTTTCTGCCCACCCAGCTAATCGGCTTGGCGTTCCAGCTGCTTTCAACAATGGTAAGCCAGCTGCCCCCATCTGGGTACTGGCCGTGGATTCGATCAATAAGGTAGCAGAGCTTGCGGACGATGTCACGATCGCCAAAGACGATACCTTCAGCAAAGCTCGTCAGCTTATGCAAACGGCAGCTGCCGAAGTGGACCGCATCCAGCAGAACGACGACATTCCCATTCGATCCACGGGCAAGATGAGCATGCACAAAAGCAAGAAGCAGTGCAGGACCGAGGTCCAGGATACTTTTCACGAGCAAATCATGCTCATGGCTACCGACCATTCTCTCTGGAACCAAGGCAGATGGACGATGCTAGTCAAGCCTTCCGAGATCGACCGTACTTTTGCTCTCCTTGCCAGAAGCCTCGCTGCGGGACATCTTCAAAAGCAAGGCAACGTTGTCGCTCTGCGTGCTCGAATGCTTCCTCTCGGCGAAAGTACCCACGACACGAGTAGCAACAGTCCTAAGCGTAAGAAGAATTACGTCACTTCCAGCCGTCGATCCCCTACCTCCTCTCGTCATGCCAACGATCAGCCTCTCGGTATCGACATCTTCTTCAAAAAAGCTTGGAACTCGACTGAGGCGCGAAATGTGCTGCAAGTCGTTGCTGAAGCAAGTGGTCGCATGCCATCATTTTGCAAGTCCAGCCTGTACGCTCGTTTGGGTATCACCAGCAGCCACGCTTTGGGTGTTCATGCGAGCTTGTACAGTTCCAAGACGCTTGCTAACCCAGCTGAATCAAAGGTTTGGGTGGCAAAGTACGGCCACAGTGCGGAGTCGGCAGCTCCGGCTGGCGTGGGACTCGAGTCGCAGTCTTCTCAGGACGTAGCTAAACCGTCGATCAAGGCTCCTGCGAGCAGCTCGTCTACCACAACGAGAGTACCAGCTCAAGCTGATGCAAAGGAAGCTGGAGTCAAACGAGAGCTCGAAGTCAAGTCAAGTGACGGTGTCGAAGCGGAAGAGGGTGAACCGGCGAGTAAAAAGGCTCGCAACGGCGAAGAATCCGAAGGCCAAGAACTGATAGCCGAAGAAAAGCCCACTCACAATGTTGGCAGCAGCAGCCTTGGGGAGCTCGAAACACAAGAAACGCAGGACGAGCCCGTGCTACCGCTTCGACCTATCCCGCGGCCTCAGCCTGTCAAGTTTATGAATCAGACTGCACTTAACCCTGTCGTTGAAGAGAAAGCAGCCGGTAAAGCCGTAACGGCGCCTAAACCGCAGGCTAAAAAGCAAGAAGACCCTGACCAGCCGGCTGAACTTCCAGCTCTTGAAGTGCAACCTGCTATGTTGGACATGAAAGACGAGTCGCAGACACAGATCGAGCCCTCCCCGAGCAAAGGACAGATCAGCCTGGATTCGAGCGACCCAGTCGAGGGGGAAAGCACCTTCAAAAAGGAAGTCGCTGCCGTAGTCGTTGATAAGGACGTCATTATGGAGTCATCGAAAACCTCCGCCGAGGCAGCACCCGACGACGCCGAACCAGAGCCAACCGTCGCCCCGGATACCCATACGGCTGAAAGTGAGGTCCCTAAGCAGTCAGAGTCCTCTAAGCAAGGTAACAAGGAGATTTCCGCCACTCCCGGAGGCGACCAAGTCGATCTGTCGCCGCCACTCGCAATCAAAACCGAAGACGTGAAGCCGGCCAAAGACGAGGATGTCGGGATGGTCGCAGCAGCTCGTACCACTGACAATGCTAGCAGCACTGACGAAACGAAGCTGACCTCCGCTCAGAAGATTGAAGGGTTGGAAGGCACGTCGCTCGGAAGTCCAGTATCTGTCAAATTCTCTGGTAGCGCAGATCAAAGGGTCAACTCAGGAGAAGAGGCCGCCAACGATTCGACCGACGATGCGGACGGTGAACCGGACGAAACGCCTTCCTCCCTAGACGAGGCTAGCAAAGGGAGCGATCCGCAACCTGCTTTCAAGATCAAAGAGTTCGCGGGCACCTCTTTCGATTATAACATAAGCGGGGCATATGCAAGAGAGATGACGACCTACACGACTCTGCGCAGACCAGAGGAGTACACGCCGCCCGAAGACGAGGACGCAATGATGGTGGCAGCATTGCAATCAGGCGAAGCTGCCCCGAGCACCAGCGCAGTGGTGGAGTCGATTACCGTCGCAAAATCTCACAAGACGGAAAGCGAGGGAATGAAGGAGCCTACGAAGCCATGGGTGCAAGAGCAGGAAGAAAGTGCTGAAGTAGGAACAAAGCCTGAGGAGGTGTCGCAAGCTTCGAAGACTCAGACCGAGGAGGACAAATCTACGACGGCCGACCCAGCTAAAGAGTCAGCTTCAGCTGTGACGGTTGCTCCCAACGCTGTCGAAAAGGAGACCAATGGAAGCGATCAGGCTGAAACAGACGCCGAAAAGCCCAGCGAAGGCTCTCAGAAGGTTCACGCAAGTACCGAATCCGAACCTTTGAAGATGGCCGCCGAACGAGCTAGTCAGGGCATCGCAGCTCACATCTCAGAAGGCGTAGCTGATATCGTTGAGGCTGCTCAAACCACTAGCAGCTCCACCTCGAAGCCAGCTGCTGATCAGCCTTCTGACACCAAGATTGACAGCAAGCCTCTCGAGCTGCCCAAACCTTCGCAGAAGGACAGCCATAGGGATAAAATCGCCGAGACCGCCGCTGATGACAAGCCAGAGTCGCAGCACAGTGCACCGGAGATGTCGATTCGACGATCTTATCGTTGAAGGTGCTACAGCTCCCCCCACTGACGAGGCTAGTCAGCCCACTCAGCCTGCAGCAGACGATGGCGCTTCCAAATAGCCTCATTCCCTTTCCCGCTCAAAAGTCGAAAGTGCAGACGTCTTTCACAAGCGCACCGTTGCATGCCAAGCAAACTCTGCACCATCACAAGCAAAAGCATGACCCAAATTGTATCTGCCAAACTTTGTATGATGAATCGAATCTGAAATGCTGCCCCGTGAACCGTGCTCCCTACTCCTTGGGAACGTGTATGTGGCTTATAGAGTTTCGAGTCTGAGCCTTTGGTAGAGCCAAGAAATGAACAAACGGCAGCCTCTGTGCGCGATAGAAGTTGGATTTCTGCGGGGTATCAAAACCTCCGCATGACGGCTGGTCTGCTGCAGGTGCGCTTGGATCCCACGCGGAGAAAAGTCGGCAGAAAAATGAAAAAGAAAAAGAAAAGCAAAAAGAGGTGTTGGTCTCGGCAAGAGTAGGTTTTAGCTTCGATTGCGAGCTGCTAAACCTCTTCAATAGGGTTTACAGGAGTCGTGCGTTGAGGTTTATGCTAGCATGGTGACTAGAATGAGCACATGACCAAGCATCTCAAAGGGGGGAGAAGTGCAAAATGTTTAGAATCAAGGTTGCCTTTTATGTGGTTGTGGCTGAGGACGTTGAGGCTGAGTATGTGTTCTGGATCCCGTGGCGGCAAGCAAAATTGCGAATGACATCTCGGTTGCATAGAGTTGCAGTCAGAGAGCAGCCAGAGTGTCAGGGTGCTATACATTTTATCCGCGCTGTCCCGCTTTCCTGTTTCAGAGGCTTCGGTTGGCAGATGTCAAAAGGTCCAAAAAGGGTCTTTCGCTTTGATGAATGTGCCGCTCGTGCCAAGCTCTTCTACTTTTGCGGTAGCGTAGCTGTGTTTCGCAACCACATGCTTCCCGCGTGTGCCGTTCTCTAGGTTGAGGCTTGAAGCTCCTCCCCGCTCTTGTCTTCTTTGCTGTCCACCATCACTGGTCTGACCAAAGACGCTTCTGAATTCATTCATATACCCCACCCCCCACAATCAACGAACAGCTCGTATTTCCTCATCCCTGCGACCTCTCCTCGAAAACAAAGTCATCTTCCACCGCATAGCGTTGGACAGCCGCCACCATGGTAACCCTCACCGCCAACCCATCGGCAGCAGGCATTCCCTCACTTTCCGCATCTACCGCAGCCGCACTTCCACCACCCCTCCAAACGCGGATCCCTCGTGCTCCCGCTCGAATCATCGTCCTCTGCGATGGTACAGCACAACAGCGCAACTGGGTCAAGACCACACTCAACTCTGTCAACAGGCCTCATCTTGGTACTCCACCCGGCTTCTCCTCCTCTTCCACTGTCGACAACGATAGGGGGGACGACTCACGAAAGGGTAAAGGCAAAGGCAAACCGGCGGCGGCACCAGCAGCCGAGACGGGCGACTTTTTCACCAACGTAGCTTTATTAGCCAAATGCATCGCTCAATCATCTGGCGTTGCTCCTACCTCTCCCACCTCGCCTCATCCTGGTAATAGCAGCGAAGCAGGCGGTGTGATGCCACAAATCGTCTTTTACCAATCCGGCGTAGGTACAGGTACCGGCACCCTTCAAAACATCTTCGACCAAGGCACCGGCCTCTCGCTCGGGTCGAAAATTGAAGAAGCGTACAGTTTCATCGTGGACAATTATCAACCCGGTGACGAGCTCTTCTTTTTCGGTTTCTCACGAGGTGCTTATACCGCGCGCTGTATTAGCGGTCTCATCAACTGGTGTGGCGTGCTGAACAAGGTCGAGATGACGCATTTTGCCGATATTTGGGCGGCATACCAACGACGCGATCCGGACAAGATCGAGACGGAAATTGAAGCAGCGGAAGTGCTGTACGAGGCAACACTGCGGTATCCTAGTGCCGAGAGCGAGGCACTAGCTACGAGCATGTACCATTTTAACATTGATAACAACGCAAAGCTTAGCGTAGGGAGGAGGGAAGCGTTGAAAGAGCGCAGAGGGAAAGAGTGCGCGGAAAGGAGGCAGAGGGGGATGGTTGTTCCGCCGCAGATCAAAGTGGTGGGTGTTTGGGATACGGTTTCGGCGTTAGGAGTGCCGGGGATGTTTCAGGATAATGCGATGGTGGAGTTTTTCGAGTATTACGATCCGGGATTGGGGAGTAACATTCAGTTTGGGTTTCATGCGTTGAGTTTGGAAGAAGATAGAAAGGATTTCCTGCCTACCATGTGGTATCAGCCTCCTCCTTCTACCTCGCGCGCTTCGCCGCCGGGTACGCCAACGAAAGAAAATGAGGTAGGAGTGCGCGGTCATCATATGCGCACGAAGCAGCTGCTCAAACAGTGCTGGTTCCAGGGCGTACACACAGACTGCGGTGGAGGATACCAGTACCATGGACTTTCCGACATCTCCCTCATTTGGATGGTTTCCCAACTCGTCGACCCGCACACCCTTCCTGATGGCAGCACCACCCTTCGACCTTTGCTCAACATTGACCTAGGCTTGCTCGCGACGGTTTTGGATCGTCGTCGTGAATGGGCGACCCAACTTCCGCACCGGTCCCGCCCTTCTCTCAACTACCAGCAATTCCGTACGGTCCATCAACGTCGATTTGACGCCGAGACGATGAAGCGTACCGTTTGGGCTAGCATGGCAAAAACGGGACGAACGTTCGAGTCTATTCATCCATCCGTTCCGCGTGGGGGGAGGATCAAAGCCGAGACGCATCCGGCGTTTGAAGAGTTGAGGCAAGACGATCCGGCTAAGCTGGCGCAAATGTGGAAAGAGGCCGAAAATTGGGAAGCGACGCTAAGGCCGACGGAGAAGATGCTTTACTGGGCCAAGAGGGGGCCTTATCCCTGGATACCGCCGGTGGGAGATGTGACGATGAATCCGCTAGTTGCGCCGTTGGCGATGACGGGTGGTTGGAATATCCCCGAGTTGGCGGGTAGCGAGGTGAGACAGCTCGTGATCGACGCAGCGACAAATATGGATGATGTGGATGTAGACGATGTTGATGCGGTTGAGACGGTGGGTGGTAGTGGACATAACGAAGGCGTAGACGTCGACGATACGATGATCGAAGGCGGATGGGCCGATCTCGAAACTTCCACCACCCCTACCACCAAAGGGACAAACGAAATCAAAGCCCCAGCGACCAAACCCGCACCCCTCCTCCTCTCCAACCCCACAACCTCTCCTTCGCCGGAAGTATCCTACCCCATCATACCAGCGAAAGAACTAGGCGAAAACCCCATCGACCCAACCCGGCATCCTCACCTCCACACCCTCTGGTCGAGTCTATACAATTTCGCCTCCTCACCCAACGCCCTCTTTGTCGACCTGTTCAACTTGAGGATTGTACCAAAGGGGAATTTGAACCAGACCATGGTCCAAGGTTGGCTCTGGGACCTGGGAGACAGAGTCGGTGGCTATTCGCAAGATGTCAAGCTTCAAGCGCTTACAGCTGGCTTGCCAAAGAGGCATAGGGGAAGGGGAAAAGGGAAGGGAAAGAAATGGAAAAAAGTCGTAGCAGAGGACGCAGACGCATCGACTAGCAAGGCTCCATCTCATCAGCAGGAGGAGGATCTGTGAACAAGGTTTCTTCGAATGTCAGTCACGTCCGGTCATATCATGGTCAGCGCAGGTCTTGATTATTTCGCAATGCAATCTCAACGATTCCCACTTCACACTGTTGGTCTGAATGTTGCGTGTGGCTTTCCATTCTTGGCTTTGTAACGAGAGCTATCGATTCATGGCCACAAATGTGTCCTGAATCATGTTAGAATTACATGTTGAGATTGAGGACAACATTACACGATGCACAGGGATGGAAATCTCAAAGGTCACGATCAACAAGGTCGTCATCCCCATCGCTTTTGCTCGGACTTTGAGCGTGTGCTGCCTCGTCCTCGTCCTCGTCATCGTCCAGGTCTTCGTCCGGGTCTTCTCCCTCTTTCTCGTGATCGATCTCGCCTCCTTGATCATTTTCCTCTTCATCCTCCTCGCTGCCGCTCAACTCAAAGTCTTCACTATGGACGCTTCCTACCTCCAACGCATCCTCCCCATCATCATCGTCATCTGAAGCCTCTTCTGCGTGTCCATCTTCATCATCATCTTCCACATCTTCATCATCGAATTCATCGTCGTTGAAAGAGATAAAGTCCTGCTGTTGAGTGAACGCCTTTGCCTTCCTGCGTTTGGTCGATCGACTGTCGCTACGGTTGGCGAAATCAACTCGCTCCTCATCCTCGCTCTCGTCGTCGTGATCGTCGGGTAGCAACTGCTGATCGTCATCCAGCTCCGTCTGAATGAGCGGTCGTTTGCGTTTGCCCTTTCCACCACCTCCCTGCGCTTCGGCTTCTTCCTGTTCTTCAGTGGCTGCAGCGTCGTCTCGCATGAACAAAAAGTCACCATCGTTCTCTCCACCCCCTCCCTCGCCGCCTCCCTCCGCTGCCTCATCCCCAGCTCCCCTTTCCCCAGCACTAGCCCTAATGACATGCACCAGCTTACATCCCTTCCTCTCGCACTTCCCCTTTTCCACAAAATCAGGACATTCATACGTATGCCTCTCCTCGCACTCCTTCCCCCTCTCGCACCATCCATAATCGCTGAAATCCCTACAGATCTTGGTCTGCAGCCCATCCTTCAACCTATCCGAATGCGTATATAGACACTCCTCCCCATTCCTACACTTCCCTGTCCTCAGATAATGCACACAATGCGGCACCCTCTCCGCCCTCACCGTATGCGACAACGGACACGTTCCCTTCGGCAACCCACACCCAGAGGGACGTAACACTTTCGGACATAGCGCAATCTTGCTCGAATCGTGTAGATAGGGACACGAGAGGCCTCTTTTACATTGGCCCGTTTTGTTGAAAAAGGTGCAGAGCGTACGTGCTTTCTTGACGTCGAGCGTGCGCGCGCCTGGTTTCGATCGAGAAGCCGCATTGCGTGTAGCTTGAATGGCCGAAATCTGGCCCACCATCTTGTCGAGGCGGCCCATCTTGGCGGCTGCTTCGCGTTGGGAACGACGTTTGGCGAGGAGTTCAGCCGAGATGAGATTGCCTCTCTTGGTACGAATGTAGTCTTGCCCGTTGATGCTCGTCTTCAGCGGTACTGCTGCGGTGTCAGAGGCGGCAGAGGGTGTGGTAGAGGTTGTTGAAGCCGCTGCAGTGTCGTCAGAAGAAGAAGGTTGAATGGGCTTCTTGACGAGCTTCGTACCGGATGGGTCGAACTCAAAGACAACACCATCGATGACGACTTCGCCCATATTGTCGCCTCGACGCACTGACGACGAAGCTTTGGCCGGTTTCCCGCGTGCCGACTTGGTCGCTTTGGCAGCGGAAGAGGATGCGGCTTTTGCTTCCGCTTTTGCTTTGCATGTTGCTTCGAGCGCTGCTAAGCGCGCGGGTTCGGTGCGTTGGAAGGTGGATGCGCTGACCAAGCTCATATTGTGAGTCGATTTGCGTTTGACCCAGCCATCTGCTGGAGCTGCAGTGGTTGCGCTCGTCCCCGCTGAAGTAGAAGACCGCAGCGGTGACGATAGTGTTGATGCTGCTGTTGGTTTTTTGTCATTTGAGCTTCCAGATGCTGTCTTGGCGGTAGTGTCGTTGAGGATAAGAGTACGGTTGCGAAGCGGTGCAGCGGTAGCTCCTCTGCCCCTACCTCTGCTACTAGTTGACGTCGCATGATATCCTCCTCGAGTGCCAGTGTATGCGCCCCGAAACGAAGATGTACCCGCACCCGAATAGTAGCCACGACCTCGTGTAGCATACGACTGATATGGCGGCTGTTGATGCTGGTGTTGCTTGTGGGTCTGAATCGCTCCTGATAGCTTTGCGATCTCGGCTTTGAGCCGCTCTTCTTCGCTTGTGGACGCCATCCTTACGTGCCCGAGTCAAAGCTACCCTCGTTACCGTTTTGCAGTGTGCTTTAGCCAGACGTGAGTTTGCTGACCTAGACAGCGGACGGCTCGAGCTACTGATGGCCGTCTTGCTCTCGGATGTGGTGGTGGTGAAACGAGGAGAGCAAGTATGCCTGGTCGGTGTACAGTGTCTGCTAAGAGTATGGCTGAGTCAAGTCGCCGAGTGTCGTGAGAGGCTCGAAGTCTGA
>JAXQGJ010000636.1:0-11227 GCA_037039655.1 Pseudozyma sp. M118-08B | reverse complement strand
CAAAGTATTAAAGTCAGCTGTTGCAAACGCAGAAAACAATTTAGAATTAAATGCTGATAACTTATATGTTTCTGAGTAAGGGAGGTGGAAGAAGGGGTGAGGAGGGATAGGGAGAGTCAACAGGTGGCTGCGTGGCATGAGAGGCAAATGCTGCGTGCGAAACATGCACATAAACGCCCTTCTGCCACTTCCACCTCCTCCGCTACGAACACCGTGGCGGAAGAGCCAAAGAAGGAAGAATTGGAAACGTTACCATGGCACTACACCATCCCCTCCACCTCCTCTTCCCTACTCTGGTATACTCCGAAAACGTTTACCGACCTATCCTCCGTTCAACGCATCTACCCCTTTCCCGCAACGCAAAAGGAAGTTGCAAGCGCAGGGCTATTCGAACATCTCTTGGCCGAAGAAAAAATGTGGTGCATGAACGGCTTACGCTTTGGTGGCGCCTTCGCCGTCTATCCCGGTGACCCACTTAGGTACCATTCGCACTATACGGCGCAGTTGGTGCTGCCAGAGGAAGATATTGCGTTAACGACATTGGTAGCCAACGGAAGGCTGGGTACCGCTGTGAAGAAGACGCATTTGCTGTGCCATGTCGAGAGATTTAACCCCGCATTACACTTTGCGGAAACGAGTGGGGGTGAAAAGGGGCAGGGAAAGAGGACAGCATTGAAGTGTATCACAGGGGGATTGTTTGACGTCGCTCCATCCCCAAAAAACGAAGAGAAGGAAGAGAGAGAAGGGGAAGGGAAAAAGTTGGCCGAGTATAGGATCTTCAGTTTGGCCTGGGCTGGTTTTGGAACCTAAGGAACTTGTGTCAGAAAAACTTTTAGATAAGAGCAATACAAAAGGCATCCTGCAAGCCAACCGTTGCACCTCATAACGTGAGTCAATGACAAGAAGCCGTGCTGCGACAGTGAGTCAGAACAAGCGCAACAGATCAAGATCTTTCACTTCAACGGACCGCCCACACGGACACGAAGAGAATTCCAATGAATGACAGACATTTTATATTGAGGCTATCCTATACTAAGATTGGTGAACAATGCTCTGCCTCCTCCTCGTTCCAACTCGAAGATAATATACCCACACCTCAAGTGATAACAGTAGGCTCATCGCGTCCAGTGAACTCCTTCAACTTACTCACGGCCAGCGCCTGTTGAATCAACGGCTTCAATCCCACTTGCGCATCCGCCGCAAACTCCTTCTCGTCATTCGAGTACTTCTCCACATACAACCTAATCGTTGCACCCGCCGACCCCGTTCCACTCAACCTGAAAATAATTCTGGACCCATCAACAAACTTGATGTACAACCCCTGGTTCTTACTGACACTTCCATCGATCGGATCGGTGTAGCTAAAGTCTCCGCTTTCTTTCACCTCGAACTCGCCCAGTTTGGTGCCTGCAAAATCGGACGATTCAAACTGCGAGCGGAGGTGGGCCATGAGTTTGTTCGCGCCATCCGAATCGACTTCTTCGTAATCGTAGCGGGAGAAAAAGTTGCGTCCGTAGGTTTGGTAGAATTGGATCAAAACGTCCTGGACAGAGGTACCCGGCTTTTCCTTGTTCGCAACAGCAAGGATGGAGAGCCAGGCGACGACGGCCCAAAGACCGTCCTTTTCGCGAATGTGGTCAGATCCGGTGCCGAACGATTCTTCACCGCAAATGCTGAGTCGTCCAGCATCCATAAGGTTACCAAAGAACTTCCAACCGGTGGGGACTTCGAAGCATTCATATCCGTTCTTGGCGGCAACACGGTCGATCGCGCCGGAAGTAGGCATGGATCGAGCCAAACCTTTGATGCCGGACTTGAAGTAAGGGATAGCTTTCTGCGCCCATTCAGCAATGATAGCTACCGAATCGGAAGGGTTGACAAAGGCACCCTTGCCAATGATCATGTTACGATCACCATCACCGTCGGAAGCGGCACCGAACGAGATGTTTTCCTTCTCAACTGCATCGACGAGCGACTTGGCGTAGGTAAGGTTTGGGTCGGGGTGTCCTCCACCAAAGTTCTCGCTGGGTACGCAGTTCTGAATAGATGATTCGGGCAGGCCAAATTGCTCAACGAAAAGCGCACGACCGTAAGGACCCGTAACACCGTGCAAGGCATCAAAGCGAACAGTGAAATCGGAAGTCTGAAGGAAGTTCTTGATGAGCTCAAAGTCAAAGATCTTGCCGAGGTACTCGACGTAGTCCTTGACATTGTCGATGATTTCGATCTCGAGCTTGCCAAAAGTAGTAGAGCCGATCTTGGAGAGGTCCACTTCGGGGCCTTCGACGATCTTGTATTCCGAGATAGTTTTGGTGATTTCGAAGATCTTGTTGGTAACGCCTTCGGGAGCGGGACCTCCGTTTTCCATGTTGTACTTGATACCGAAATCGTTTTCGGGTCCACCGGGATTGTGCGATGCGGTGAGGAGGATACCACCGGTAGCCTTGTACGATCGGATAACGTGCGAAGCGGCAGGGGTGGAGAGAATACCATCTTGACCGATGATGAGCTTGGAAACACCATTACCGGCAGCGATGCGGATGATAGCCTGGATAGCTGGCTTGGAGAAGTATCGACCGTCACCACCAACCACGAGGGTGGAACCAGCAGCACCGGTGGGGATGGCAGACAAGATGGCCTGAACAAAGTTTTCGGTGTAGTGCTCCTGGGCAAAGACCTTGACCCTCTTGCGAAGACCCGAAGTACCGGGCTTCTGGCCCTCGAAGGGCTTGGTTTGAACAGTGACCGCGGACATGTTTGTGTGGAATGAAGGCGGGGGTGTGTGGATGGTAGGGAAGGAAGAAGCGATGATGAGAACGGACGTGCACTTGATCCTTCTGGACGTTCGACTCAACTGCAACCAACACCTCTACGCATTCGGACACTACAACACACAGACAGATACACGCAGGGTTGGTCGAATTGCGTTGTCCTCTCCCGTTGGAAAAGGTGGAAATCGAGTTGTCTGTGCGCACGATTTCGAATTTCTACATGAGCGGCGCCTAAGAATCCAACGCCACTTAAGCCGTGCTCTCGGCGCTCAGACCAATCGATCTGCGCTGCAGCTCACAGCTGTCGAATCTGTAAATTACCATCGTCGCCGGTGCGCGGTGCGGTGCGGTGCGGTATACGAGTACGGTGAATCCCGCGCAAACTTGAACTTTTTGGGACCAACTTGATCTGGACCCGTCCTCGAATTCTTCCGCAAACGCAAGTGCAGGGTGCTGAAAGTGTTAGCTTTTGCTGCTAACATTTACTCAAAATACAGGATGAGGCCAAGAAAACACGTGATGGATCGCGAGACGGAAAATTGCGCTGCGCCAACTGAAAAGACACAAGACGTGCAAAATCGATTGATTTTGTGTATATTTTCCAAAAGTGTCAAGAAGAGCATCTTGCATGCATTAGGTCAACAGAGATGAAATTTCGGTCGGCCATCTCATGCGTGCAGCTCTTCTCAAGTCTCATAGATCAAGGCTCACAACATAGTGCACGGCGTTCTGTTCATCGCCATTGAGATGCCCAAGCTAGTGTGCTAAGCATCCGCGGCATTGCCTTTCCGAACCAAGGATTGGCCATGCCTCAGCATGAAAAGTGGGTCTAGATTGCTAGCCTCCCGGAAGCTCTGCGCCGGTCATCACTCACTCTGCCCATCCTTTGGTGCCATTATCGTCAAGTCCATCCTCTTACTCCCATGCTCTTCGATACTGTTTCTGGCTAGATCTTCGGATAGCATGCTCGCCTTTGCTGAGACTGTAAAAAGGCTGTGCTAGGCTATTTAGTGGTCGGATTTCTGGAGCCTTTTTTAGCTTGCCATTTTCTCCGAATGAATTCGCTACAAGACTGTGGGCTCAACTGCTGAAGACTCGAACAGACATCGGAACCCTTTCAAAAACAAAAAAAAACGTTCGCTTGGCCTGCATACGAGCCTGCGGGCCGCGAGACCAACACTTTTGCGCCATGTGTTGTTTTCGTACCCACACCTCCACCTTTCACTATCAGCACTCATGACCACAAACAATCCTCTGCTGACATACATACTTGATCTCACAGCTTCTATGTGCGATCAAGGCAGTGCTGAGGGCCAGCATTCGGCAATGATGAACTAGCTCAGAATGCTCCATGTTGCGAAGAGACACAAAGTGAGGTGAGGATGCGAAAGAAAAATCTGTGGTCAACTGCGCAGCACAAAAGTAGACCCCGATTGTGTCGCCGCTTCGAACAGACTGTGTGCCACTTTGCTCCCCAATCAGTTCGGAACATCCACTGTGATAAGTGCAGATCGCGTGTGACAGTATATGTGTGTGCGTGCGTGAAACAAGGTTGGGCATTGAGCTATCGAAGGCGCGATGCGCAGCTGACGGATGATTCCTTGTGACGGCCCACAAGCAAGAAAGGCAAAGCAAAGCCAAGCAATGCAATGCAAGGCTAAAGTGGCCCCGCAACCAAAAGAACAAAGTCTCGCCTCTTGTGCCATATCGACTTTACACCCTTTGCAGATCTCGGAATCGCCGTTCCACGCTTGTCCCTCATTCTCCTTACCCGCCAAGCCAAACTGGTCTCTCCTCACGCCGTCATCGCCTCTCTACCATCCACTTCGACCATATCATCTGCACGGACGCCTCCTTCCACCTCGCTACAGTACTTCAGCTACAGCAAACAAGGACCGCAGTTCTCCTCAGCAAGTTCGACATTCATTAAGCGAGCCCTCATCACCAACAGCTCGACCAGCTGCTCCTCTACCCACAACTGACGGCCAAGTGGCCAGCACCCATCAGTATCGACCAGCCAACACTTTCGTACACCAAAGATACCCTCGAGCCGCCTTTTTCAACTACCTCTCCCAATTGATCTGCACTGCAGCTCAAGCTATCTACCTACAGAATCATCGTTCAACCTCGGACACTACGATTCTGGAAGCATCTCGCGTCCACTGGGAGGAAGGCCTGACATAACGCTACACTGGCCGTGCGCTAGACTCTCCGCATTCCGCATCCAGCTTAACCAAAGTCCATCCGCTTTCCTCGCTTCGCGTCCCCCAATCGCTTGGCCCTCACGTGGCCTCCTTAGACGCACACACTGATCTTGTCTCCACCATCTATCTTCAAGACGTCCAGATCACCACATCATCTGTAGGGCAGCTCTGACCCGTTCAAGTGGGTGCAGAGCACAAGCAGGCAGTTCCATTTCGAACAAGCGACGACGTCGCCTTTCGACTTGATCAGCTAGCGCACACAAGCAATTAGAGCAATCTTCGAAGATGAAGCGGTGGAACAAGGTCAAGCAGCAGCTCGACGCTAAGCGCGATGCTTCCAGCTCCAACAATGATGCCCCACCATACATGGGCGGCGGCATCTCATCCGCGTCCTTCTCCGACCTACGCCAGCTCAGATCCAATGCATCTTTCGATCGCACTGATCCCTCTAGCTCAAGTCTCATGCCTCCGATGAAGAAGAGTGTCAGTCGCACTTCGCTTGATATCCCCGGTCGTCTCAGCAACATAATCAACAAATCCACCTCGAGCTTGGAGCTGAGCTCTGCAGCTGGTTTCAGCAAGTCTGTCAATGCATTTCGCAAGTTTCCCAGACCAAGGAACATGACCACCTCCAACAGCTTTGGTACGGCTGACGCAGCATCAGCTACATCTCCCTCCAAGATGACAAGTCCTCGCAAGTGGGCCAAAAATCTGCTCAACCAGGCAGGTTCCAGCTCTAATTACCTCGAGACAGCCCAACAAGCACGAGTTCGTGCTGGATCAGATGCTTCTCATCCATCACCTGCACCTGTCAGCAGTCTTGTCCTCTCACATCCTGGCAATTTTGACGCACCATCTACATCTCGACAAGTCTATACACTCGACTCGGGTCTGCAACGCAACACGTCCTCCGGTGGTAGATCAGCTAGCATCTATTCTTCTCATCTCAGTTCGGCTTCTCGGTCTACTCCCGATTTACATCACAGCTCGATTACAAGACATCGTGACAACGGTGCGCTGCTTATGGATCTCGCTAATCCTTTGCCATCCATCACACACCGTGAACACGGCAACTCACCCTTGGTCGTTCGCAACCTCGACGAGGCACCTCGCGGCACATATACCCCTTCCATCCCTGTCGCTCCTGCTTCTGCTCAATTGTGGACAGCATCGAAATTGCGCAATCCTTGGTCTGCCTCACCTGCAAACTCACCGCAATTGCAACGAGGCGAAGAAGATGACATCGATGCTTCTATCGCTCATGATCGGTCCAATAATCAGCTCGATGCCGGAGAGCAGGCTGTTCTCGACATGCTCGACTCTGTTTCGGGCGTTGCAAGCGCTCTTACTGCGCCTATACCACCAACACCGTATCAGACGGCCACGCCAGGCACACTGGCCAGATCCCGATCTTTTGCGACCACCACAAGATTCCACAGCCCGGCTTCAGAGTACAGCCAGGACTTCAGGTCGCCGCACTTGGCAGGCACCTCATCTCCTGGCGCTAGCGTTCGAGAGGCTATCCGTCAACGTGAGCTTCTCGACTCGGCTGCTTCCAACAGCCCTGTAACACGGACCCAAATTTCAGCAAGTCGATCAGCTTTGTCTCCTAGAACGCTCGCTTTCCTCAATGCTGGCCCAACAGACGACATCGAGCCCATTCGCTCCAGCCAGACCTCTTCCGCTTCCTTCTATCAGCGCAACACGTTTTTGCACGGCAACGAGACGAAGGCTGCGAAGGCTGAAGCGTCAGCCAAGCGAATCTCGCGAGTACCCGTGCCAAGTGCTGATGCCCAAATGCTTTCACCACCGACTTCGGCAGCTTCTACTCAATATCTTCGAAAAGGTACAGCGGCGTCCAATACATCGCAGTTGCCCATCTCACCAATCGATAGCAGCCTGCTTGGCTCTTCGGCTCACGCTACAAGTCTTTGGAGCAGACCTTCGAACGGGCCCGACACACCATCGACAACGCAAGACTCTCAATCTCCCATGCCGTGGTCCGCATCCTCGCTCGCACCTGGCAAGTGGCCATCAAGCAGTCAGCCGGGTCAGCTTCATCGGATTGGCAGCAGAACCGGCATGTATGCTCTCGAGCCTGTGGTGGCGCCGAGCGAACAACGAAGTGAAGACCCACTGCTCGCGTCTGCCGTCAAGCCAAAGCTGACTCGCAACCAGACCGACTTCACTGCGGCTACGAGTATCTTTTCAGGAGACGGTCTGCGTTCACAGACTATCTTACAAAAAGATGCGATTGTAGAGACTACTTCGAACGTAGGCATTGGAGCCGAGGCAGTGGCTACGGATTCCGTCCCGAGCGTCCCGGCCTCGGCAACTCGTCCGTTGTCTCACGCAGGGTCGGTCAGTAGCTCCCTTGCTGCGATTCGCGGCATGTTCAGCAAGGCCACATCTTCAGCTGCTGTATCAACAGGGCCTGCCTCTCGACCGTCGTCTGCTATAGACGCAGCCCCATCAACTTCCGTGGCTGCAGCAGCCAAAGAGATGGAACAGCGTTCTTCTCTGTCCAGACCTACCAGTCCGGAGAAGCTATCAATTCCATCCTCACCGAACAAGGCCAAGGACCTCATCAAGATGTTCGAGAGCAACTCCGCAAGTGCAACGCCTCTGGAACAATCTCCCTCCATCTCTCGCACCGGTACTCCCAAAACTAAGGTATCGCCGACGAAATGCGGTACGCCGACCGTCAACAGTCTAAACAGCACACCGAAAAGACAGGCTCCTCTCACGCTTTCCGTCTCGAGGTCGAATCTTGGTGATCTCGCAACATCGGTCTCTGCGATGGAATTAGTAACGCAGGAAGCTTCACCCATCGATACCAAGCTCAGGGCTCAACGCATGGAAGCCGGTCGATTCAGATCACGCCGGGCTGGGCTCATCGGTGTCGGTGGCGAGGGTGACGATACGAGCTTTGGAGGCTATCCGGGTGACAGTGAGGATGATGGAGGCAATGAGAATGCCGCTCCAGGCAGCGTTGTCAGTGCCACTCGTAGCGCAAGCGGTCGCTTCCGCTCGCTCGGTGTCGCGTCGCAATATTCAAGGTCGCAGTCGAATCCCAACGACATTGGTGGTAACGCACTTGCTAGCGCTCCATTGACAGCCCCAGCGAGACCTGGTCAGATCGGCAGTCGGAGCTCTGCGTCAGGCCACAACAGGGATGGCTCTGCTGGGACCAATCAGGGCAGTCTGGGAAGAAAAGGTGCATTCCGTAATAGCGTCATTGGCTTCATGGGTGTCTTGTCAGGCCGGCCTCCGCCTTCAGAGGGAGCAGCAAGCAGCAGCGGCGAACGTCGACCCAGTGCCACTTCGTTGGCGCCAGGATTCCTTGCGGACAGGCGTCAGAGCACCAAATCGGATCAGGACGACAACCTCAGTACCGCTAGTGCCGCTACGCAAGGCACTACCGCCTCGTACCGTCGCAAGAAGGAAGAAGGCAATCTACCCTTGACCAGTGCTACAGCCATCGAAATGTCCGGCGAGCAACCTGGTATTCGACCACTCCGTGCAGGTGTGCTCTTTTACTTCAACGTGCATGATCCCAACCCGAGATGGCTGCGCGTCAAAGCTGTACTCCTTCCTTCTGCTATCGCTATGAGCTGGATCCCGTCAGGTGGTGGACGAGAAAACGTTGTTCTGGATCTTCGAGCCTGCAGGGAGGTACACTCGGTACCCAGCCCTGATCATCCGAGCAGCGCGGCTGATATTGGAGCTGCGAGTGCCCGCAGACAAGGTTTGGATCAAATCAGCCCCTTCCAGCTCATCTTTGACGACGGCGTTGAGCGCCTAGCTGCCGACAGCGCCAAAGATCGGGTGCAATGGGTGTCCTCCGTGTGGGACGTCACTGGAACAGGAGGCAGTCCTCGTCCTGATAGCACACACGATTCTGCTCTCGCCAACTCGGGCCACGATACCGCTCGCTCGAGACGCGCCGATGCGTCGCCGAGGAGCCGAGCAAGAGGTCTCGCTGATGCAAGTCCAGGACGTCAGCGCATTCCCTCCCTTGGTGCTGGAGCCATGGGCTCGTTATCACCGAAAAGGCCTGTGTCGATGCATCCCGGCTCCACCGGTCATGAGGAGGCAATCGACCGCATCGGATCCATCTGGAAGAGCGAGTTGTCGTCAGAGTTGACATCCAAGGAGATGCAGCCTAGCTTTGGCGAGGCTTTCGCGGCAGCAGCATCCGGGCCGCCTCCACTGCCTCCGAAGGAGCCGAAGGCCTCACCTGCGACCAGCAAGGCCATCGCCACCTCGGCAGGTCCCTTACGAGACGCCAATGCGAGCGTGTCAAGCCCAGCAAAGACGTCCATCGTCGCCATGCCCATATTGGTACCAACAGCGCCAATCTCGACCAGTCCTGTGCGTTCGAAAGTGCGCAGTTGGCAACGGCCGCCTCTGGATTTGAGTACTGGCTTCGTTCACGACTTGACGCCCAAGACACCAACCTTGGTGAAGCCTGATACCGAGCCTATCCGTTCGACGCCTGCTTCGTACGCTGATGACAAAAGCACGAATGCGTCGATATCAGAGAAAGCAGCCAAGTCGTCGGCGACCGAAGAGAAGATGGATTTCATGCCCGTGATTGATGGCGATCGTCAGGACATGGATGACGCTATGCCGATCGCTGGCGATCAATCACCTGCCGCATCCTCACCCGATCTGGATGGCTACGAATCTGCGCGTTCACAAGGCAGCCTGGTCGACGAGTTTGGACCCCGTACTCCGGTCAGCGAGGCTGTCTTCAATTGGTCTCGTTTGGACAAAGAGTCTGATCTGAACCCAAGCGATTCGGCCTCTCAGCGTCCCGCAAGAAGCGAATACGGAACGATCAAAAGCACTGTATCCGCTACCGAGCGCAAAAGAAGCTCTCGCAAGAACGGCGAGTATGGTGACAATGATGCAGCCGAGAAAGTTTCTCATGACACGGACGCAACACCAAAGTCAAACGACGGACGTACTCCAGCTCAGCTGCTGAGGGATAGCGTTCTCGGCACTTCGCCGGACAACGCATCCGCCTCCGACGCCTTCTTCAATGCCTCACCCACCGGCCGCAAACGTCTTGGCACCGTCATTGAGGAGACACAGTCGCAAGCACAAAGTACCAGGCTGAACGGCTCCATCCGTAGCACTTCACGCAGCAAGCTTGAGGAGTTGGTCGTCAAAGCAGTCGGAAACGGCTCGATCAAGTCATCGGCAGCCAAGAGTGCCCTGTCGATCGTCTCCAGCGGCGGCAGCATCAACTCGCAAGACGTTGGCAAGCTCCTCGACTTCCTCGAAGAACAGCAGAAGGCGCGCCTATCTCGAGAGAAAGAGCTGGAAGATCAGGTTCGAGAATTCCAGAAAGTGGTGTCTGACCTTCAGAAGAAGAACTCTACAAGCAGCTCGCATCGGTCAGGACCGCATAGAAGGAATTCGGGTTCGACTGTTGGAGCCGACAGCAAGATGACAAGCAAGTCTGCACGAGACTCGGAACTAGCAGCTATGCAGGAGAAGCTCGACAAGGTGCTCGACCTCGTCACCAATGTCGTCGCTGCTCCGTCGGTCCAGGGGCGAGCAAAGAGTCAGGCTGGCTCGATCTTGGACACCCACCGCGTTGGAGATGGTGAGGCGGATGACGTGGAACTTGCAAGGGTAGAGGGCGTGCTTGCCAAGTTGCTTCGGAGGATGCAGTTGTCTGAAGATGCGACCATGTCGCCAAGATCACAGAATCTGGTTCGCGCAGCAGTCATGTCCCGCGATCCTACCATCATGGACGAGTGGGACCACATGCCTGTTGAGCTCAGGGGTACAGAGCTCATAAAGTCGATGGAGGATCGCGCCAAGCATGGCAAGGACGGACGCCACGAGGCCATCAAGACGGACTGGGTGATGGGCAATGTAGCAAAGGATATGGTACGAGGATCGAGTGCACCAGGCGCCGCAGAGGAGCATGCGGGAACAACTATCGATGCTGAGATTGATCCAAGGAGGCGATTCTCGGCCTCGATGCCTCAACGCGTTCCTTCAGGGGCAAGCATTCCTACGAGCCTGTCCACCACCGAACTCGACAATGCATCCATGATGAGCCGCATCCCACCTCGCAGCTGGTCCTCTGAACGGGGCGTTCCATCCCCACCGCCCAACTCGGAGTGGGATGCCAAGTCCATCATCAGCCGGCCGGCATCCCAAGACTTGAATGTAAGTAGTATGTCAGAAGAGGATGTATTAGATTTATATAGAGAAAAAGTACATTTTTAT